>CAJHZI010000718.1:1052500-1354978 GCA_905160935.1 Enchytraeus crypticus
GTGGATCAGCAAGCAGGAGTACGACGAGTCCGGCCCATCCATTGTCCACAGGAAGTGCTTCTAAATTATTCAAAGCTTCAGTCACGTGGTCATCATTAATTAAGCTCATCTTTGTCTTTAGACTCTCATAGAAATTGTTCTTTTAAAATTTACCACGCTAGAGTACGATCAACATGCATTTTAGACATATTTAGTAATTGTTATTAATTAACTGTTTTAAATTTCGGGCGATTCTAGTCAGATATGGCCTTAGATAGATAACTCTTTGCTAGATGTCCTTAGGTTAGCTAGCTTGTAAACATGCATGTCATTGCGTTTCGAACTAAAATTATTTCTATGATCTCATGTTTATGTTGGAGGCATTTATTGGCCTTTCAATGTTAAGTATTTAACTAATAATCAGGAGTGGCCAGATCGCAGCATGAAATAAATATTTGAAATATTATTTATATACAAGATATTTGTTGTTTTATATTTATCAATTAGTAAGGTCTTTTCCATCATCTCAATAAAACTTAGCAGACACATAATAACATGAATCATTAAAGAGGTTTTTAACAAAAGCAACTAAATCTATACTTTATTAGTGTAAAGAGTTCCTGATTAATCAGTTTCTATCCTGATTGAGATTTTTCTCTAAAATCTTTTTTAGAATCTTCTCATAAAGGCAAATTACGAAACTAAAATTATATACTTTGTAGAAGTATAGATAGATTAACTAATAATGCTTAATTCATTTTCACATGAATGAAATAATTAAATATGGTGAAATATAAAAACATGATAAAGTTTCGTGTCGCCTTCGATACAGTAATACTACAGTATTTAGTTTATCGCTTACTGTATCTAGATTATGATTCTATTAATTTCCATTTAAAAATCCTACAAATTTTAATAGAGTGAACTTGCACAGAAAATCACTGCTAAAATTAAATCGATGTGATTATTACTCGTAAGTTAAATGCCGGTTTGAGTGATAGATGTCAACTGGCCTTTGCCAAGTCATCATCAAGAAATATAGCCAGGCATATAAGTCATGGCTAATAGCCATAATGTCATCAATGCGATCAAGGTTTGCATTGTTGCTCTTCCCAATTTCTTTCAACAGAATCGACAGGAATTTCAGACATCCAAGCAGAAGACAGATCACTACCAGCTCTCGTACCCTGAATCAATCAATCAATCAATAAAAATTTAACGTCCGGTTCCTAGCCACAAGGCAATGCCAGGGACGTCTCTTGCAGACATTACACAAACAGGCGTCAAAGCACCACACGATGACGACTGACTACACAGAGACCATACGAGAAAGCGAGATCAATACAGTGCAAGTCCAACATCTAAGGCAAGCGGGTCCGAACAATTTACAGATACAACAATAGAAAAATCTCAAAGATGTAGAAGATGTTGGATGTCATTCTCCTACGAAATTAATATTTATATTACTATATAAGTCAATATTTGTTGTTTAATATTAAACAATAAGGGTTTCCTACAAGTTTAACAGAATATTATTATATTGATGATTAAGGATGAACCATCTTAGTTATCAACAGTTCTTGGCTCATAATGTTTGAATAACTACTAAGTGGACAAATCATTGTTATTGAATTTATAGTGGCCACGTCACCGATGCTGAATTTATGGTGGACACATCACTGATTCTGAATTTATAGTGGCTGCGTTACTGTTACTGAAATTATGTTAAGCCCTGAGAATACTTTTAGTATTACTCATAGAATACTAATTTTCACATTGCACTACTTCTATTGAATGTCCAACACACAGAATACTAACTATACATAAGTTATGGTTTAGGAATACCTGGCTTTGACAGGTTGAACAGAAAGTAAATCATAGCACTAAAATGGGCTAGACACATCATGGATGGATCCAGTGGCGATGTCGGTAAGATATTCGACCGCGGATCAGTATGTGCAAGGATCAAATCCTGGGCTCGCCCGTCAGTGACATCGCGTTCGAGTGAGGAAACTGACGTTAATATTAGCTTTAGCTTTTTTAAAGATCCCATCATCTCTGAACAATCAACTTACCAAAATATCTTAGAAGGAATTTGCTCTCTGACATCTCCTCAAAAAATAAGAAAGAATAATTAAAGTTGCCTCCCAGCTCAACTTTTAAAGTTTATGAGTCATAAATAATCATGTTAAATTGTAAGAGATCCGAACTCAATAGAGGAGAGTTAAGAATGCTATACAGATAGCAAGTGTTGTTGTTATCAATATTATTACAATACATAGAGCTCTATTTTCTTCATTTCAGGTACGACATAAAAATAAACTTTACTTTCTTTAAATATTCAAATCATACAAGTAAAACATAATATAAAATAAAAGAGAAATACCAAGGCAAACGTAATAAGCTCAAACTAGCAAACTATAGTTTTAATTAAATTAATAAAATGATTTTTCCATCAAACGTTCAATTTTTTTCGCAAAAATGTCTCTAATTATTAAAGTCAACTCTATCAATCTGGAAGCTTTCTGGCACGATATAATTGTTACTACTATTTAAACCACAGTAGACCCATTTGTTATTTTATGACAATAATTCTCAATTCTTAAAATCGAAGTATTTACAATAAGTATTATCTGAAAGGCATACATACTGTATCTTCTTCCAAAAGTTACATCTTCTTTTTGCAGCCTTAAATTCAATCGGAAATTTGCCTAAAATATTGACATCAACTATATTATTATCGAACCAATGAAATAGTTTGCTATAGGCCTGTAATTGAGAATATGGATTTTCAAGGCTCCGAACAATAGGTTTTTGACATTTCAACACACCCAGAACCAAACAGCAGAATTGTAAAGTACGTGGGCCCGTGATTAGTTGATTTGCTTATTTATTTATTTATTTATTTATTCAATAGGAACACCAAAAGAGGCTTCCCACTCTGTACATTTGACAAACAATACAGTCAATCTAGCACCTTCAACTAGTAAACACTAACTAAATGTGAACCACGGTGAACTTTAAGGGAGAAATTAAAGAATCAAATAAAGCTAAGTAATGATGATAGGTATTTGCGTTCATTTAAATGAACATTGGTGTATAGTTTAAGAGAAAATAAAATGAAAGTCAAAATAAAATAAAGTTCATGGATCGAACAGGTCAAGTAAAGTTAATAATTTAAGTACGGACGAAATTAAACATTAAAGTATTAATAATGACCTATCAAATTATGCTACTGATTATGCATGAACATTTGGGTCTGTTAGGAATATATCACTGAGCACATAAAATAAACGTTGAAACTCAAACAATTGTAAATCACAAGTGAAGTACTCCCCTATATTCGCTTACATTCCATAAAATCATAATGTACAGTAAAAAAGCTATTGTTAACGTCAGTTTCCTCACTCGATAGCGATGTCAGTGACGGGCGAGCCCAGGAATTGAACCCGCACTTACTGATCTGCGGTCGAATATCTTACCAACATCGCCACTGTCTCCAGCCAGCAGCAATAGACTTCCAATAATAAAAGTGCTTCTAATAGTGCAGCATTGTAGACTTCCTTTGGACACTGTTGTAGTCTACATGTATGTGATATTAGGAACTGCTTGTAAATTATTATTAGTGTATATTATAAATATATAATTGTATTATAGACCAACGAGATTAAACTCTTTAATACTGAGAGACGGTTATAATTATGATCATTTGATATACATCGTTTAGGTCATTTGATAACAAGTATAGCCTATAATAATTTTAGCAGTTATTAGCAATGAGAAGAAGTTGTGAGGGTTGCTGATGACAGAAACGAATAGAGAAATGTTGCCGAGCTGTATGCTGTTCGGAATACAAGGAACTGATGATGATGATGATGATGATGAAGATGATGATGATGAAGATGATGATGATGTTGATGATGCTGATGATGATGATAATGAAGATGTTTATGATGATGATGATGAAGTTGATGATTTTTATGATGATGATGATGATGATGTTATGAATGTATTCAATGTAGGCCTGGTTCATGTTTACTGTTGCCGTTGAAAAAGTGGGAATTCTAAGATAGATTTCTCGAATTTTCACTTCTATATCTTTCTATTTCTGGACTGCACTGTTTGTGAGTATCATCCTGTGTGTGGACAACTAATCATGAATTAAACTAATGTAATAACTACATAGGAACTTATATAAGAAAATACCAAAAAGTAATATTGGAAAAGCTCAGTAAATATATGAGCCTTTCAGGTAGATAATTAGTCTAATAAATCGTGTCAAATGATCGTGAGAATATTTGCTTTTAATATGTTAAGCACACACTGTAGAGATTTTATGTCAAGCATGCGGCGTGACCTACAAAAGTACATATTGATCATATGTATAATATAATGCTCGGATGTCACAATATTGAGGCGTGTTATACGAATTTCGTAGTAACTATTCATTCATATGTGATACGTGAGTATAACTCGCTGGCACAAGCCAGTGAAATCACATTACCACATCGCCTATAATCTGCTGTATTAGTTATCACAGCGTGACTTGAACAGGTGCTCGATGTTGTCATGGATAACTTGAGCATTGTAATTGTGTTGTTGTTTTGGTACTGCTGCTAAGCATGTCATGCAGATGGCATATGATGTATTCATTAGTTTAGAGCTTAGTAAGCTCTAAACTAATAATAATAATGACTTATGTAAGCTCAGCTTACATACGACTTAAGCCGCTTGACGACCATACAAAGAATAAACAAGTTAGAAAACATAAGCAATTACATATCTATTTAGTGGTCTATCTAATTTCAGGTCTGAGATACCTAATATGAATTCATAGGCTGATACACAGTTCAATACATGAATATAATATATAGCCGGTTACACGCAATACATACAGTAGTTTAAAAATGTATCTCATCGCCACTGGCTAGAGCCAGTGGCAATGTCGGTAAGATATTCGACCCCAGATCAGTACAGTACAACTCTCGTTATAAGACCGCTACAACGGCAGGAATCTGGCCGCTACAGCGCCGTTGCAGCCCCGCTACAACGGCGCTGTACTCCCGCTGTAGCAGCCGCATAGCTCCGTTATCGCGGCCAGATTCTCGCGCGAAAGGCGCGAGAATCACGAGTGACTCCCGGCTTGATATTTTAAGGCGGAGCTTAAAAGTTAACTTCGACAGTTATTGAAAGATAACTCCATGGGTCATCTTATCGCTTTACAGTGCCTCCTGTGGCGCAATGTAGCCTTTTGAAAGTTTTCTGCGAGAACTAATTCTAATCCTTCATAATCAAGATGAACGAGATTTATGAGACTGAATACACTCTAAGTGACATGTAAAATTGATATTGAAGTTAAACATTTACATCGTCTTCAGTGCAATGCCAAGTGGCAGGTTCAAGGCACTTATTCATACTCAAAGTCTGCTTTCTCGCTCCATAACTGCACTCCTTAGATCTTCTGAGGTGGTTTCCCATTGCCTTCCTCAGTTAGATGGATTAATTACCATTTAATCCTGGGGAGAAATATTTTGTGGTGAGGTGGGCCCCTCTTTCCATCCTCAGCTCCTGCCTTAGTCGCCTCTTACGTACACGCTGCAGATTGTTAGTTAGCGGTTGCCCTATTCTGCAGTGGTCTAACCACACCCGACCACAACACGGGGGCGTATAAAATATTGCACATATATTGTGTAATATTTTATACAATATACTTTATTTATACTGTACTATCTAATAGTTGACCAACCGTAAACTGCACGTGTCCTAAGAGGCGACAGAGCAAGAACTGAGGAGAGAGAGAGATGTGTTTATTTCAGCATCAATACCAAATCACTGAAAACCACAAATAGAAATTAACATTCAAATGAAATAAATTAACATTCAAATGAAACTCTGTGTCTCTGGGAATTTAAAAATTCCCAGAGACACAGAGTGTCAAACAGTCTATAATCACCGGAACAACGGCCGTCAGGGAAGATGATACACTTCTTATCTAGCTGACCACCGTCTATAGCTCATTAATGACATATATAATGCAAAATCAACTGAAGTAAAAATTTATCTCAGAATTAATGAACAAACTAAAAGAAAGGAAAATAAATTACAAATTAATCTGATTAGAAAGCTACCAGCTAAGTCACAATTCTATCTGAACATTTACACAAAAAACGAAAATATAGACATTTACAAGCCATCAAGCAATATGCATTTGTAACGTTTTGGTGAATTCAGCTAGAGACCTCGAACTGCGGATATCAGGAGATATTTGGTTCCAAGAATTCACATACTTATAGGTATTAG
This sequence comes from Enchytraeus crypticus, assembly GCA_905160935.1. Lineage (NCBI taxonomy): Eukaryota > Metazoa > Annelida > Clitellata > Enchytraeida > Enchytraeidae > Enchytraeus > Enchytraeus crypticus. The sequence continues at coordinate 1,058,780 of CAJHZI010000718.1, forward strand.
ATTTAAACAATTCTGAGGTTATTCTAGCACACAAATAAATGGCCTCGGAGAGCCTGGTATTATATACAAACGAAATCTGATTGTCAATCAAAATACATCTCATGGATTCTGACATAGTCAGATCGGGAAAATTAATACATTTAAAAGCAAAGTAAAGAAAAGGAAAGAAAATAAAGAGAAATCATCTCAGAAACCTCACTATTCCCAAGCTATAGGCTACGTTAAGCTGTGGATAAGATATAGGATTTGGTGATGTTGTACACTCATTGGTCGATGGAGTGCTCTCTATGTAGAGTGAAATGCAGCATATGAGTAGGAATATGTACCTTAAACATGGGCAATTTTGCACAAAACTCGAGAGAAACAGATTTTATCTATTATTACTGATGCAGTATTTTATTAACCGCTGTGCTTTACAACTTTATTAAAGAGTACATGTATGATTAGATAAGTTAATAACTAAAGGTTTACTATTAAACTAATAGAGTCATGACTTATTTAACTGCAGAATTTACTTCACAGAAAGCGAGAGAGAGAGTGCGATTATATATATAGTACATACAGGCGGGGATCCAGGGCCAAGGGGGTCCGGGCCCCTTTAGACCGACGGAAAAAATATATAACTACATTTTCATTATGTTCATGGCTATTTGTAGGCCTAAATACAAAAGAGCTGTGGTTCCAGTGGTGGGGGGTACTAGGGTAATCTTAGTTTCACTAGCTCCCAAATTTCTGAGGTATTCCCCGTTAGGGGCTCATATAAGATAGTTGATATCAGCCTACTCTATGGGCCCTGTATAATTGAAGGGAGAGCGACAAAATTTTGACATTTCCAGTATAGAACTTAGCACATTTCTACTGTAATCACTGTGTAAGAGTAAAAAACGTGTAAGTAAAGAAATTGAACTCTGTTCCGGAGCAGTGACGCAAACCAGCCTTAGCTGGGAGAGGCTTGAGCCCCCTTTCAGCCTAAATTAGGTCATTTTGCATTTCGTCCACATCTGCTGATTTTTTTTCAAGGGTGGAAAAACGACTCTTTATTAGAAATATATGCCCATCTAGGTCTGAAGGATTTTTCCACTGGAGCAACTTGCAAAGCTAGAAACCTGAAATCTTTGAAAATGCAGCAGAAAATGATAAATATAATGTCGTATATTGGCCTAACTATAATTTCTATCATAAGACTATAATTTATAACACTTGCCGTATGTTAATGTAAAAGTGTTAGATTTAAATTTATTAAATAAAAAAATTCGAATTTCAGAATTTAAATATTTTGAGTCCCTCGCCCCCTTAGCAGTTTTTTGGGTTTTTCAATATTCCGGAGAAGGCGTGAGCGTAAGTGAAAATATGTGGACACTGTCCAAAAAATTTTCGGCCCCTCCCCTTTAAAAAATTCCTTGATGTGCCACTGAGAATAAATTATAATACTATGTATATATGCCTATTTTGCGATATTGCAAAATCGGTATTACAATATCGCAAAATGGATCAAATGCATAAGATGTGGAGTGTAAAATCGGTAAAGCATATGACGTATTTCAAAAGCTCCAATATATTGGAAGAGTAATAAAATTGAGTAGGGATTAAAGATAGAAATATATTCACCAGTTTTAATGTATGCATGTGAAACCTGGGAAAGTACTAGCAAAATAAACCACAAATTAAACTATTTTCAACAAAGATGCCTCAGAAGAATTTTAAATATTCACTATTGAGACCACGTCAAAATTGAAACAGTTCTCAAAAGGATTGGACTAAGAAAATTAGATGAAATAGTTCCTGAGAGAAGGTTGAGGTTTTTTGGTAATTTACTGAGAATGTCTGAGGATAGAAACGCGAAGACTGCAGTTAACCGTAAACCAACTCAAGGAAAAAGGAAACGAGGAAGACCTAGAAGTATTTGGCTAAGTACGATCAACAAGGATTTGAGAGCATTAAACATTTCATGGGAAGACGCTGTGAAGATTGCTGATGATAGAAAAAATGGAGGAATGTAGCCGCCCTATATTCTGTACAGAACGCAAAGAACTGATGATGATGATAATAAAGGCCTATTAGTATATAATATTCTATATATAATATTCTATATATAATATTCTATATATAATATTCTATATAAATATATATATATATATATATATATTATATTTTTTCTTTTCTTAGGGCTCCTTCTACTCGGGGGCCCCTCAGACCCTAGCTACGACACTGCAAATTCATACTGAGAGTCTGCTTTCACAATCCATAGATAGCAATAAGAAAATCATCAATATTATTCCTTCACAAAGGCTATGCTTTATCGATAGCATGGTTTTCACTGTCCCGGACATAACATGGGGATCATTAGACACGTTTAAGTGTAGCCTTCCTTCTGAACTTATTATATTAGAAAACTCAATTATTTACAATGAGTAGTCTCTTCTTGTTGTAAAATGGATAAGAAAGAGAGCGCTAACGATATTTTAATTGAGACGTCACGTGGAGAACTCTCCAAATACGACACCGGCTCAATTTCTAGAATATAACAGATAAACATGTACATGTACATGCTTACAGTTCCTTTGTATGACTAATCAAACGCCAAACATTCATTGAATACATTATCTTCTAGTGCTTTATTTGAAATTTTGTGAAATAAAACATATTTTCTTTCATTTTTTCTTGCAGTATAACTATTTCGAAGTTCAAAATCATATTCAATGGTCAATCAGCCATAAATATTGTAATAACTAAAATGCTTAGTTGAATTATAGGCCTATCTTCTCTAGTTCTCTATACATGTAGAATGGAGAACTAAAATTTACAATTGATTATGCTACATTGATGTAGATTCATTTGATCATGATTGACATATGCTACATTGATGTAAGATACTCGACCGCGGGTCAGTGCGTGCGGGGTTCAAATCCTAGGGTCGCCTTTCACTGACATCGCTTTCGACTGAGAAAACTAACGTTAACATTAGCTTTGTTACATTAAGTGCACATAAGGCTGGTAGAGCTACTGTTAACTTCAATTAACGTTAATTGAAAATTTTGAAACTTAAAATTTAATTTAAAATACGCAGTGGTTAGGATGTACTGGGATGTACGCGGTGAACAAGGTCTTGGAATAAGAAGACTACTGGGAGGACTTACAGGATTAAGATTTTCTGGTAGGATATGTTGACATCATCTATTCAACTGCTTTCAACCGAAAGCCTCGGTGGTTTAGTGGTGCAGATGCTAGGCTTTAGATCATGGGGTTCGGGGTTCGATTCCGGCTCGAGTCACTTTAATTTTTTCAGTTTCTTAGGAATATGTTTTGAGTTAGGGTAAAGGGTAGGGTGTAGGGTTGGGAATAGTTAAAAAATTTAAATAAAAATTACATTAAATTTGTTTTTAAAAGTCTATTCAACTATGACAATTAAGCCCCTCCCACTAGTCATCTTATTCGAATCTTAGACCTTGTCACCGTGTACATCATAGCCACTGCGTTTAAAATAGTACCATTTTGTTACAAATAATTTAAAATATTAATGGTTATAGTAGCATATGCATATGTGCAGAACACTCTTATAGTTCAAAAACTCCAGGCATTAGCCAAAATTTACATTTTCCATGTTAATTGGAATTGCATCAAGTTACGTGTAAAACATTTCTATCAATGGACATGCATATGATATTTGTTTCTTTAAAGAATTCTGAGTAGTTTTATTCAGAATTAAATGGAGTTACTTCTTTCTATTCAATTTACTCAGTGTAGGCCTACTTCGACAACTTCTAGGCCTATATTGAAAACAACTTTTTCTTATTTTAGATCTTTTTAGTTATTGATTTATTGAAAGGCTTATGCTACATTAGTATAACGTCCGCCTTAGGATTGAGAGGTTCTGGTTCAAATACAAGTTTGGTTAAAATTGATTATTTTCTTAGATGTTTCTTCTATGCACACATGTAGACCTACATTCAAGTATAGGCCTATATATATATATATATATATATATATATATATATATATATATATATATGTATATATATACAGTATATATGGACCTATATATACGTATAGTATATTATATATATAGTATATTATATATATAAAGTATATATGCATATGTATATATATATATATATGCATATGTACTATATGCATATATATGTATATATGCATATATATATATATATATATATATATATATATGCATATATACTTTTAAATATATATATTTGTGCAATGCCTACTGGCAGGTCTATGGTATATATCGCCTCCACTCCTCTCTATCTTCTGGTTTCCACTTCATGACTACATACATGTACGAATGGATATCTCTCAATCGTCTATCATACAATTTGTTAAACCACTATTCTTGGAGGATTCTGCTTCTGATGAGGTGGGCCCCCTAAGCCTTCCTCACCTTCGACTAACATTTGCTGAGCATGTGCGTAATTCACTGAGAAAAAAATCCTGTTTACCTAATGTATATATATATATATATATATATATATATATATAAATATTACATATATATATATATATATATATATATATATATATATATATGTAAATCATAAAATTAAAGTAGTATATATATATATATATATATATACAATACATGTATATGTATAGGCGTTGTATATCTAAATAATATAGATTTGTATGCACATGTATATAATATATAAGTTATTTAGAGTGCATTTATCATGGATGATATATATATATATATATATATATATATATATATATATACATATACATTTATAGGGCCGATATATATACATGTATATATATATATATTATATTGTATGTGTGTGTATTATATATGTACTATATATATACATACAGTATATATATATACAGTATATATATACAGTATATATATACAGTATATATACAGTATATATATATATATATATATATATATATATATATATATATATATATATGTATGTATGTATGTATTTGTCGATTAGTCAAGGTTTGTCAGCATGTGGTAGATAACTCAAAAGTTTATAGACCTACTGGGGCCAAAGTGATAAATCATTAGAAACTTGATGGTATTAAGGTGTGACATTAGTTATCTAGCCACGCCCACGGTGAGCGCGAATCACCCGTGAATCACTGGTGAATCTGGCCATTGTCGCGCTATCGTCAGGCGCGATTCCGGCTGCTATAGCGCCCAGATTCTCGCGAGATTCGCGCCGGAGTACGGCGTGACTATCGAGAGACTCACCCGTGTCGCGCTCTTATCACGAGAGTTGTACTGTATGTGCGGGGTTCAAATCCTAGGCTAGCCCGTCACTGACATAGCTATCGAGTGAGGAAACTGACGTTAACATTAGCTTTATCTAGCTTTCTTACCCGATAAATACAATACACAGCCCAGTGTATGGTTCTAATACATAGCGCGATACATACAATACGTAGTGCAATACATGGATCTAATACATAGCCCATTCGAAGCAGATTATTCATCTTCAGTTGCTCCCATCACAAAGACTTCACAAAATTTGTATGTAGCTTTAATATAAATGTAATATCTGAGGTGGTTTACCTTTGAAGGCAATAACAGTGATAAATGTAATGAATACGATATCAAACATTATTTAGATACATCTTTATCATAATCTCTAGTATTTAATAACGATAATGGCAACGACGATGCTTATGTTATAAATTAATGATAATACCAACGAAGTAACAAGTAAAATGCAACAGCAAAGTTTAACGTTTGTTTTCCGCTCGATGGCCTGTCAGTGATGGATAATGATAACCAAAATAAAAATTAAAATTAAGATTATGAAAAAGGAATAAAAAATTTCTTTATAGCTTATACCATTAGAAAATAAAAATTAGTAATGAATAATTCCAATATTAGCAATAATAATGCTTATATTAAAACAATGATATTTACCAGAATATAATTATAATGATAATAATAATAACAATTACAATTATATTCATAATGATAATAATAATAATAATAATAATGAACTAATGGTATAATAATAATAAAGTAAAAAAGTTATGTTAACGTCAGATTCCTCACTCAAAAGCGATGTCAGTGACAGGAGAGCCCAGGATTTGAACCCCGCACATATTGATCCGAGGTCGAATATCTTACCGACATCGCCATTGGCTCCAGCCATGAATAAGCCTGCTACTAATTTAATAATAATAATAATAATTATTATTATTATTATTGCTATTATTACTATAATTATAAGGATGATAATAATAATAATAGTAATAACACAAACAATTAAAATAATAGTAATAATAATAATAATAATAATAGTAATAATAATAATAATAATAATGGTTACTAAAATCATGGGCCTAATAATCCCGATGGAGTTGACTTCATTAATAATAAAAGCAATAATAAATATAAAAAGAATAATTTAAGTGGCAAAGGCTTTCCATGACTTTGCTAAGATTTAATGCAGCCTGCTTCAGCAATTCTTTTAAGCCGCTGGATGACCTCGAGTAGCCGGGCGGCGATTCAACACGTATTTCTCGAATTGTTTTTATCAAACCTCGGGTTCTTTACACTGGGATTAAAAATATAATAATCTGAGTTACAAAAGTAGCATTATTGGTAATGATTTTACTTTGATTATTACTCTTATTATTTTCAAATTTATTATTACGAATAGAAATTATTTTAAAGTGTTATTGCCGAAATATTTATTCCGAATTGCTTTACGCAAACCGCTTTTAAGACATGAAGTTCTAAATATAGAATCAGTGAGAAGAATTGGGCAGGTGCTCAATACTTACACAATTAGTAATATTCACAAAAAGTTTAGTTTGCTGTTTAATATAGGCTAGTGCTGTGAACAATTGTTGTAAGATTAGTTACCGCTAGTTACATTTGTTTCAAGGTGTCAGGTATCTTCTTATTAAACAGTAGCAGAATGTTGAAATCTAATCAAAATGTCACGATTCGAAATACCTCACAAGTGATGTGACATCACGTGAAACACTCACGAAGATTCGTGATTAGATAAAGTAAACCATCAATGTAATAAAGTACAATATTACATTAATGTAGTGATTAATTATAGACTCAAATTAGGGTGTAGAATTAGGATGTAGAGTTAGGGTGTAGTATAATTTGGGTGGGATGAACCTGTAATTTAAATCGTCACGAGTTATTATTACAGAATTATTACTTTCATGCGATGTCTCTCTCTCTCTCCTGCTCTCTCTCTCTTTCTCTCTCGCTCTACTGCCCTGCCCAGTAACCGGTGATGAGTTCAAAAGAAGAATGAGAGTACGCTAATATATAGCCTACACTGGATCTTTCATTTGGTAGAACGATATAAATAGGCAAAAGAGAAATAGCGAATTTGCGAATGTTCACACTATGCAAAGTTATAATATGCATTACATTGCATACATTGTATATATTATCACAATAGTGATGTTCACTTTCTCTATACACAATGAAGTAGACTTACTGTAAGTTGCGTAATCTTATGTTGTAAGAACACTATTTCGTAATTAAATGTAATGTCATATGATGACAAAAGCAAGAACCAGTGCCTATATATAAACTTATAGTGGTCTAGCTGTAGTAAATATATTAGAGTAACTGACGTTTTAGAAGAGCGGCAGCTAAATATTAAACAAATTAAGAACAGTGCGTTAATAATTATTATTAATTATATAGTTAATAATTATTAGTCATTCAAAGTTATTAGTAACTAACGATTTAACTGGTCACGATGTAGGTCTGATAACGATATAGTAGCGATTTAGTTGCAATATTAGCTAATTCAATTACGATGTAACTGATAGTAGATAAGGATTTAATGTTCTCAGGAATTTAAACTCCATTGAAATATGCATATTAATGGATTTACATATTTTGTTAAATATATTTTTCACAATTTCATAATACAATATTATTTTTACAGTACTGAAATACTATTTATATAGTATTTCAGTTATTAAAAATAATTTAATTATAATTATTCAATTGTGACTAATTATAGTAATTAATAATAATTTAATATACACTAGACTATTATAGAATCTACCCTTGTAGGAACATACTATTTATTGTAATGAAATACTAGCTAATAATTAACAATATTAGTGAAGCTAATGATAAATATCTCTGTGTCCGTATATGTATTACAGAATGATGCCAGATATCACAATTTAACAGACACCTTAGAGGCTTCAATATATATAATAAGAAAATCCTAGACACTGGACATGAATTATGAGTAGGCCTATAGTTATACATTTATAATATGTTAGGTATCAGACAACAGTAGGCCTAATTATTCCCATTAATTTTCACTAATTGTTCTAATTTGTGTAAGGATAAGAGCCAGAACCCCTACTGTAAATAATCATTATACTCTCCTGATTACAATGATTCTTTACACATTAAAAATAAATGTGCAATAGATGGCAATGACTCTTTGGCGAGCATTATGTACAAATTTTGGTGCTACTTTTTAAATTCTCCATTTTAACAAATAATGCACAGTATGTAAAATTTCTTTTAGACTGTTAGATTTGTATGTGCATTTTTATTCGTATGCTGTTGTGTCGCCTGCTGTAATGTAATTACATCTGTGAATGTTTTCTACGAAGAAATATCGATTATATTATGCACTGACCGACGAATGCTGGAAAGTTCATATTAAGTGATAATTAAGATTTAAAAGGATTGAACTGAAGCTTATCAGATCAGATTTAGTAAATATAACGCCATCTTACATCATTTTATGAAATACCTATTTACAATAGTTAATAATAGGCCTATACTAGCTTCAATGACTAAGAAACAGTATGACTATGATCGGTCGATTTTCAGTATCATTATATAGGTCTACTTGCACACGCTAAGCTTTCATTGTGTGTAAATCCATCGAACGTTATGTTGTACCTATATGTACATGTAGTACTTGTTACTTAAGTCCCATTTGACTCAGTAGATAGTTAGAAATATTAATAGCAAAGGTCTATTCAGCTTAGATCTGTTTAGAAATGCAGTAATTTTTTAGAATTTGTAACAGAGTATATTTTACAGTCAAGAGGTTTAATCTGTTATAATATAGAAAGTAGCAATATGGCTTAACGACTGCTTCATCACTCGTGGATGTTACCAGGTACATTCCTGAAGCACTTATACAGTAATCAACATACAGTGATTAAGTAATAGGGAACTAAAAAGAGTGTCAAGTTGTGTTGGATAAATCTTAATAAATCTTACAAAGAGGTTAGGATAGACTGGAGGAGAAAGTACTTCTAATCCAAATTAATATGACCAGAGTCATTGATTTACAGCGATTAAATAAATAGCATAAGCTAATGGGTTAGCTATACCATAATTCTAAAATTAATTTTGGATAGCGTTAGAAAACTGTTATATTGTGATATAATCAAATTAGAACTTTATTAACTAGTTTTAAGTTGAAGTAGACTTTATGTTTAGACGTTAATCTCTCAGATTAAATATTTTCAAGTCATTGGGCAGACGTTCATTTTCTTACGCAGAACCCGCAATCTGGAACTCTTTACTTGCTAATCTTCTCTCTTATTTTTCTCTTTCAACATTCTCTAGCAAGCTTAAAACTTACCTTTTCCCACCATAGACATAATCAATCTACCTTGACCATTTCTTGATCACCAGACTGGCTTTCGTTTAGGACCTTACTTCTCCTCAGCACATTTCTTATGCAGATTGGTCGGGGTGAATTGATCTGTAGTGATGTGTGCTGTTGGGGGCGTCCCTGACATCATCCCTGGATGAGGAAACGGACGTTAAACCTTTATTATTATTATTATTATTAAACTGAGTCTAATAAAGTACATATATATGAATATTTTTTAGTTATCACTCTGCTAATTTACTCTTTTAGTTATTTATTGTAAAAAATAAATTATGCAATTATGATAATGTAATAGCATGATTTATTTTTTATGATATTTATTTTATTATGATAATGTTCCCCGTGTTGTGCTCGGGTGGGGTTGGACCACTGCAGGATAGGGCAACCGCAAACAATCTGACGCGTGTACGTAAGAGGCGACTAAGGCAGGAGCTGAGGATGGCAAGAGGGGACCCACCTCACCATGAAATATTTTCCCCCAGGATTAAATGGTAATTAATCCACCTAACTGAGGTAGGCAACGTGAAAACACCTCAAAAGCTACATTTTTCCCAAGCTATATGATACATAAGGTATGGATAAGGCATAGACTTTGTGAAGGGATTAACTTGTTGATCTAAGGAGTACTCTTATGGAGCGAGAAAGCAGACTTTGAGTATGAATATGTACCTTGAACTTGCCACTTAGCAGTGCACTGAAGAAAAAGATGATAATATCTATTAAGACTTCAGAGGAAATGCTTTTTCTGTAAAAGTTTAAATCTAGTAAACAGTTTAGTTCTCTGATACAGGAACATAACGTCTTTACCAGAACTATCTCGCTCTCACTTCCTGTTTGCGAGATAAGATAAATAAGTGAAACTCTGGTGGAACTGGTAGTTATCATTCCCTAAAAACAATAGAAGCTTCTGTGATTTCGTTTACAAGAAAATAAAAATTATGAAAACATTTAGAATTGTAATAAGGTCACGGTTTCTGTTGCTGATCTGAGGTAATTCAAAGTGCTAATGATAGTTAACATCTGTGAGAGTGATTGGTCAGAATTCCACGGCTATAAATTTAGCTTTTACTTTCTATTTCTCGTTGGAAACTGCTGAACTAGTGAAGCCGTTTTCACGCCACTTTAAAAATAGGCCTCTTTACATAAAAGTGAACTTTCAAACTATCGGCCAATATCCAATCTTAACTTCCTTTCCATAGTTCTTGAGAGAGAGAGAGAGAGAGTGAGAATGAGAGAGAGAGAAAGAGAGAAAGAGAGAGAGAGAGAAAGCTACATGTTTATACTAGAGATTGGAATCGAATCCGAACCGAACCCGAACCCAGACTCTGGCCGAACCGAACCGAACCCGAACCCAGACTCTGGCCGAACCCGAACCCAGACTTCGTCCAAACCGAACTGAACCAAACTCTTGTAGTTCCTTTCTTCTTCACCAACCTGACATTTAATAAATATATTAAGAACAATACAAATATATATTAGTTTTTGCATTTACATGTCTTACAGTATCTAACAGCATATTCAAGTAAGGCTGGTTCCGACACAAATTTTAGAATGGTAGCGGTACAAAGGAATGATAGCGGGAAGCGAGAAGGCCTACAGAAGATAATGGATAGTCTGAATAACATGACATTGAAATATGGAATGAAGATTAACATCAAAGAGACAAAAGTGACGAGAGTATTCCATAAAAATCTGAAAATGCTTGACTCAATATAGGTGGATTTGTTCTTGTTAAGTTCAAATTATGAATTGTTTCTAATTTTAGTGTGCTACCTTAATATTTTTGCAGCCAGATTTACAAATAATTATATTTGACATTCTATATGTGTTACGACTATCTGGAGTAAATAATTTTGCACCATAGCAATGCAATAATTTCATAACTATTTTCGTAACTTCATAATTGATCTGAGAGTTTCAAATTTGAAACCCTAAGGTAAATTATGAAGCTTATTACTGGTCAGTTGATAGCAAACGGTGTATATTATGATCATTTTTTCTATGGAAGTACACGTGTTTACCAAATCATCTTTATTTGACAATTTTGTGTTAAAAATTGCACTTTGTCTCTGAAATATTGGATCAAATTTTAGCCAAGATATTTCCACTTAATTATAAATGTGTTAATATATAGGCCTATAGTGACAAAAAAAATTTAAAAATCGATAAAGCATTCTATTTGCTCGTTATAATCAAGGAGAGTATTTCAGATACAATAATAAAGCTAAATATCTATATTATTAACATTTGTTGGTCAACTAACAATATTTTAAGAAATGTACAGAAATAAATATCACTTCTCTCCTTTTTTCATTGTCATATTTTGCCCAGGTGAAAGAATGTGGCAGCTATTATAGCTTAATGAATTTTTAAGCATATTTACCATAAACCATTTTAAACATGTTTGTCATAACCATGATTATTATAATTAAAGTTAAACAATTGCAACATTATCCAAACCAGACCATTTCGAACTCGAATCGAACTCTTGCGAGTTGGAAAGCAAGCCGAACCCGAACCGAACCCGAACCCTTGTTAGGACCGGACCCGAACCGAACCCGAACCGAACCCGAACCGAACCCGAACCGAACCCGAACCGAACTTTCATTTTCAACGATCCGAACCAAACCGAACTCTCAAATTGTCAACTGCTAACCGAACCTGAACCGAACCGAACTTTCATTTTCAACGAACCGAACCGAACCCGAACTCTGGAATTTCATAAAATTCCCATCTCTAGTTTATACTCACGTCTTTATCATCATTCTTTCGATTAAAGAATTATATGAAGAGATGAAGACGTGACCTACAATTAGAAAATTAATATCTTCAGAAGAGATTCTACGGATCACACCGTAATGTATATCTTAATATCTATTATGTATATCCTATATCTTAAGAGTAAAATAGAGCTTTTAAATGAAAACTATTTGTTAAAATCAGCAGACATAAAATTCAAAGCATCCAGCTGAGTTTAATATTACACAATATATTTAGGGCAACTATATTGTACATTTTTATTAGTTTTTAGCTTCAACGACCTGTACGTGCTCCTTTAGCGATAATTCTCCTCCCACGGAGAAGTCCCCCTCCCCCCTGTCCGGGGTATATCTTCCGAAAAAAAGTGAGCTAGTCAACCCTGATGTTGTTTAGTTGATTTATATTTCCGAAGTAACCGGAAGTTATAGTGAAACGATTGCGGAAGTGTTTGGGTAAACGACCGTAAGTCAAACGCTTAATCTACTTATTATCTAAGAACATTTCTGACTTGTAAATTTAAGAAATAAGCTTTAAAAATATACGTTCGATTTGCGCAACAGTTAAAAGTTTTCATATCAACATTCACTACTAGACGCCAACGAAGTATGCCCGAGGCTCAGATCTACTAAGCATTCTATTATAGCTCATCAGGCGAAGATGTGAAATAGCTATATATAAAGTATCATGATATAGGGCATGTAACAGTGACGACACACGTTTGTGGTTAGAGTACAACCAACTATTGTTATATGCGCGTGACTATTGCAGTAACCGCAGGCTACTGGCCTGTGGTTTAATAATAATGTAGTTACCATATTGAAATATTAATTATAGATCAGTTGACATTTTCTTTACATACAGTTTGCTAGTTTAGCGCTGTAGTTTATAGTGCTAGTGTAAGTTCACTGTAGATATTGAGTTCGAGGGTTAGTCTCTGCTTGTACGGTTAGGCCTATTCGTTGTTTATAGACTACAACTGAACTGCTTCTGAGAACAGTTCAGTACAGATGTTCTAAGGTAAACATGTGGAGGTTTTGAAGCATTATACTGTATCTAATGCTATTGCATCTACGAAATATTTAATGCTAATCACTAGATGTAAAATATGTCAAATAATATACTGTTATAATAATTTAATCACATGCATTCTATAATATTTCAATGTACTTTAATATAACAGTTATATTAAATCTACAGAATGCACTAGAAGCGTGGAGATTGATATGGAATAATTACTTGAGAATAAAGCAAAGACTTTCTGAATCGATATCAATTAGTTGAATTTATTAAGAGAGTGGTTTAGATGAGTGGTACTTAAAAATTGATTATTAGTTATGAATTATAAAATACTAGTTGCTTAAAACGGCGACACTGACTTCTAGAGTTTAAGATTTAAATGCTGTGTGTATATGATGCGATGGTAGAATGAACTTCGTAATTGACGGAGTGGCCTTTTGAGAGCAGCTGCTTAAAAATAGACTTTTAGTATTAATAATTATATAATCATAGACTTGCCGTTTAGTACACCTTGATATGTAATGAACATGTTCAGTTTGTATAGTTCTATGTAAATGAAGTATAGAAATATTATATAGTTATCTATAGTGAGGAAACGGGAACCCACCTCAGAAGCCTTATATTTTTTCAATGCATAGGCCACATAAGATATGGGAAAGGCAAAACCTTTTGTGAAGGAATTAACATTTTGATCTATAGAGTGCTTTATATGGAGCATGAAAGCACACTAAAGTGTATGAATATTTACCATGGACCTGCCACTTGGGAGACCACTAGAGAGAGTGATAGAGATAGCGAGAGATAGAGAGATAATGAAGTATATATTGGCTTATATATATTTACATGTCTATATGCTGCATAGTACATATGTAAATATTTGAGTATAAACGTGGATAAAAGTGTTCTGAACACTCGACGATAGATATGGTCTTTTTAAAACTATATTAAACTGTTCTATTTTTCTCTATAGTGAAACAAGTTAATTCTTCACGAAACGCTTTTCTCACGTCTTCACCTTAATATGGATATAATAATTAGCAGCATATCTAATCATCATCTTCAGAAGAAGTTATATAGCGCAGGAAGTGAAAGTGAAATGATGGACGGCAATTTAATTCATCAAGAAATACCAGAACATCTCAACCGCCACTGTGCTAAAAATGATTCCCCAGAAAGATCAAGTTTCCGAAACCGTCAAATCTTCATTGTAGCGCTGATCTTATTCTGCTTTTTATGCAATTTTGGCTACATAACGTATCTCAGATTTGAATTAATCTCAAAAATCGAAGTAAACTCTCAGCACATCATGTCTTGTAATTGTCCTTATAAGGAAGGTAAAGAATTAGCGGCAGTTGAGGTAAGTCCAAATCACTCACTCGATTCAACCACATCATCTCTGAGAAATGAACTCATAGTCACCGGCACAGAAATCAACCAATCTAATCAAACGGACGTTTTGCGGAGATCTGTAAGAGGTGTTTCCAATAAAAAACAAGAAGGCGTTAAAATTCGCTCGAACGAGAGGAAAATTGCTAAACGGCAGCTAAGTAAGTAGGCCTATAATTTTCTTTCGTAAGCACTTTTAAGCAAATGATTAATTTGTAATATTTAGGCCCTATGTTGAAGTGTTAGCTTTCACCCAACTAAAGAGAAATGGCATAATATGGATTATATAATATGGATTGTTTTCAAATATTTGAGTGGATAGGCCTATATTTTTTGTCTACTATTTAGGCCTATATTAGATTATAGGATGCTAGTTTTGCTCTATAATTTAGCCTGGAATCATACTGACAGCACGTCCGTTATCTAGTAAATTACCAAGTGCTAGAAGATTCGTCGTAGTATAGATTTTGTTATTGCTATAGACCTCATCTATAAAAGTTATCTAGACATTATCCAAATGTTTTCAACACTATTCATACATTATGTAGATAAGATTGTCTAGTTGACGTTAGTTTAGATAATTAAGTCGATGCTTATAGTTTTCTTAGGGTGATATATTCATATATATATAATTTTATATATAATGCTTTGGCAGTTCTGCCTAGTAGCAGGTTCAAGGTACACATTCATACACAGAGTCTCCATAGATCGATAACTTATTCCCTTCGCAAAAGGCTGTGCCTTACCCATATCTTATGTAACAAATAGCTTGGAAGATAATGACTTCTGAGATGATTTCCGGTTAGTTTCCTCAATCCTTGCTTAGTCGCCTCTTACGACACGTTTAGTTAGCAGCAAACTGCATGTGCCGTTAGAAGGGACTAACAAGAACTGATTAAGGCAACAGGAAACCGGATATGTTCAAGCACTAATGTAGGATATAGGAATATAAAAATAGTAATCAAAATTCTTTTGATGTACACATTGTCTATATATACATTTTAGTTTTAACAGGGACACGTACGAGTATAATGAAATCTCTGAGTGAATAGCAAGCTAGCAAGCCTCCAGTATGATTCTTTTTATCAAGATCAACTATTCCAAGCAGAATCAACCCAAGGTTAACGGTATTCTAGCTGTTTTAAAAAGTCCTACTCCTGACCTTCCCTCATGCTCTTCTATTTCCACTTTCTGATGTAGGTTGAAAACCGATCTCTTCCCACCATAGATATTTTGTAATCTTACTTGACGGTTTTTGATCCCAAGATCGGCACCATTTAGGATTTTTTCTTTCTCCTCAGCGCATGTTTTTTAAAATTTTTGGGGGAATCGATTCATATTGACACATGATGGATGGACTTCCCTGACACCATCTTATATGAGGAAACGGACGTTAAACCTGTATGACTGTTAGATTGCGCGATTAACACTATTATATACACAATTAAATATATTTTTGTTATTTGTTTTCTTGCAGAAACTCAAATAAGAAAGGAGCTAAGGAATCAGGTACATTTTACGTGTACTATTGGTGTAAATTTAACTTTGCGTTAGGAAATGATTTGTAATCCGTTTTTCGTGGTTAGAATCGCAAAGGGTATGGAAGGGAAGTCTGAGCTATCACTTCTATGTAATTCTCCGTCTCCCAGTGCACTGCCTACTGGCAGGTGAAACTTAAAGGGAAAGCTAATGTCAGCATACGAGTGGATCTTTAAATCATCCAGAATTCCTAATCTCGGTCTGCCTCTTTCCTTCCATTTTGCCTTCTATGACCTCTTTAATAGATTTTGCCTCTTAAAATATGTCTTATCTAACTTTTCTTCCAATTTCCTATTGCATTTATCAACTATCTATCGGTGTGATGGGTGTGATCAGAATATGATTCTTACTACCCCCTCCCCTTAAATGGGGAGGGGGTAGTAAGAATCCCACGGCCAGTCGGCACCTCGGGTGCCTCACAGATATACCAAGAGGGCATTCCATCCGTCCGTAATTCTATTTGTTTATACTTTTATTTTTAATTCTATTTGTGTGGTGTGTAAATACATTTGTTTATAAAGAATTTATTTCTGTGAACAACTGCTGCATAATATTTCATGGTATTTTAATTTGCAAATGCACTCAATTCAATGCACTATAAATGTAGGTTAACATTCCTAATTCTTCGTGAACAGGTTCGATTGTGACATTATGAGATATACAATCTCTCTTTAATACCATCTCGATATAGTATAATGTTGGTTCCTCCGAGGGAGAGCGCCTTGAAGTCTTCCTCAGGAAGGCTACAAGATGTAACATCTATGATGGAATACGATCTGTTGCGGATATCGCTGCCGATGCTAATGAAAAATATGTCCATCAGTAGCAAACAGCATGCCCTACACCGGCTTCTTCCGCCGCTTAAGGATAATTTGAAATCTGAGCTCAGGGAGAAGGCTCATCCTTTCTCTTAACCATCTAAGCGCTCACCTTTGCTGGATAAGAATTTTATAATTAGAATGCTATATAAAGACTTTTATTAAGTTTATTTTAACGATGTGTACATTGTTTACTGCTTTCTACATTGTATATTGCTATTTCTAATAAATTAGTATTTGCGCGGATCATTATGTGCGGAGTTCAAATCCTGGGCTCGCCCGTCACTGACACCACTTTCGAATGAGGAAACTGACGTTACCATTAGCTTTTCATTAGCTTTTTATTTGTATATTGTTAAGTTACCTGCGGTATGTCAGATTTCATGTAATAAACTAATAAATACATAAAATTATAAACGAATATATATATACATGTAAATATATATACATATATATATATGTATATATATATATACATATATATATATATATATATATATTTATTTATTTATTTATCCATTTAATTGAACATGAGTGCTAGAATACTCTAAAACTGCCTTGTAATCGCTGCTAATGGAGCCAGGCAGGATAAATTGCTTTGCACGAGTTCAGTTGCTAATATCCGATCAAACGACCTTTTGCTGTAACTGTGTGCTGCTTGTCTGAATATTATAGATTTATAATCATTATTGATGCTAGCAGAACAACACTAATTAACTCTACTCTCTTTATCTTAATGTGTGAACTACACTGGCTTTATATAAAGTTATCAACATTTTATGCCTGTCATCTACATTAGATATATCTATTTTATACGGTAACAATTCAGTCGAGTTGAAGGTTCAAAGTGCATAAACTTAATTCTAATACTTAAACTCTGTCTACTTTTATCTCACAAAGGAGCACTCCTTCGATCAATACGTTTAAGTCTTCTCCTTCCTATTAAATGCGTGAAACGAGCTTTAGCTTTGAAATTTGGTTTCTGAAATAATCTTTCATTTCATTCCTCATCTCCGACCTTCTTACTGCAAGCACCTTATTCTTTTAATCCGATCTGTAGTGGACCCATTACTGGCAATAAATCAGAGAACATTAACCTGGCTGAAAAATATGTAGAGCTACCACTTTAAAAAATAGAATGTGTCTTCTGGAGCCGACCCCGCGGTGGCGCATTTCAGTTATCATTGTGTTATTTTTTGTATTTTAGAAAACAGCAATCGGTCATTTTGTAGCTCCGTCACATTATCCACGCCAGCACGAATCCGGCGCGGTCATAGCATTCAACGAATCCATAAGTCGAGGTGAGTCTAATTATTTATTAGAATGATTGAAATGGCTAATAGAGGTATATTGTAAATGAGTTTTTATAGATTTTAAGATTACGTTTAACCTATGAGAATTGAATTTAGTGATAAATATCATCATGAAATGTGTGGAAGTCGAAACGTAATTGAGAGAGTTTCCGAATCGTTATTTTACGTGAATCATCCGACGATAGTGGTACCACACCCATGAATATTACCTTAATAGAGGCCATTTCCACGAAGACGACGATCATCCTGTAGTGTAGAAAATTATCATACCATAGATGGCATAGACGCTTTCCATATTTACACACTCATCTGAAGCTATGCATCTCCTCTAATGGTCTCCTGGGCTGTTTTGAATGTTCTAGGCATGAAAATTAACTTCAGGCGATATATTGCGTTGTTGTCTATTAGTTACTAAATCAACTAAACCAACCGGTAGCATATTCACAGATGTTGTAATTTATTGTCGTTGCATCGCTAAACAACGGTTTAGTAGAGTTGACGGAATTAAGAGAAAGGAAAAGTTGCTCTTCGGAGGCTTAAAGGAAAACTGGTTCTTGGCTACATGGAGTTTGAAAACATACGGAAGTAAGCTGGTAGTAATAACATTGTTGTCTGGGCATCTGATTGAGAGCTAGCCAATGGAAAACCAAGTATATTTTCATCTATTGGATAACAAATAGATGAAACATTTTAGCAATGAGGAGGAAATCTTGAGAAATGGAGGTCATTTACGAGATGCTTCTCTCAAACAGACATCTATCTCATCAGGTGTCAGTTCACACCCTGGGCTGGTAAAAATCATGGGTGGGCCAAATCATGCATGAGTGGGTCAAATCATGAGTGGGCCAAACCGTGCATGAATGGGCCAAATCGTGTGTGGGTCTAACCTTGCATGAATGGGCCAAATCGTGGGTGGGTCAAACTGTGAGTTGGTAAAATCTGAAGGGAAATCTGAAGAGCGAAATGATATCCTAAGTAAAGCGAGCCAGAATCTAAGATTGTCGTTAAAAACATCTTATCAATAGGAAGCTGGAATCAGCTGGATAAGGGTGCATAGCATTGTTCATAAGAACCTTTCTCTTAAATGATTTAGCCTTCAGGTTCATTGCAACTTGTAAGTACATGCTAGTGTAAGAGAATCTGATAAGTATAGAGTTCTATGGATATATTTTTATCTACAAAATGTTTAGGAATCTACAAATTTTACTACAACACGCGCTATGTCTTCTACAATAATTAATTTATGTTTACAAGATCTCTTCGCTTTGAACTTTAACATTAAATAACTCTAATATTAAACAGTTTAATGTCCATCAGAGTAACATTTCAACTCCAAACCATCGATATACAAGCAGTTTTATATCATATCATAAACGTTACCTTAGGTAACATTGGTAACATCGTACGCTATTAAACGTTAAAAGCAATATACATGTAGATTGGTGATAGTCAAATATTTTCTGTTCGAGTTCTTTTTCATCACCCACGCAATATTTGATAGATTTTGAAGATTGCTGCGTGATGTATCGCTGTTAATATAGTGAATAGGACTCGGATGGTTCCAGTGGGTTCCTATAAACAAACTCTTGTTTATCCGATGACTCATCCGGAAGTCCATCTGGAAATTTACTTTTCCAGAACTAGTAAACCACCCACGATTAATACACATCGGATCAACATTTAACTGTCAACAAAGCATCTGGTAGGATTGCTGCGTGATGTATCGCTGTAGTTAATATAGTGAATAGGACTCGGATGGTTCCAGTGGGTTCCTATAAACAAGCTCTTGTTTATCCGATGACTCATCCGGAAGTCCATCTGGAAATTTACTTTTCCAGAACTAGTAAACCACCCACGATTAATACACATCGGATCAACATTTAACTGTCAACAAAGCATCTGGTAGGTGGAAAAAACAGATGCCATATGACGCAATATGACTCCATCTCTCTCTCTCTCTTTCTCTCTCTCTCTCTCTGTCCCTTTCTCTGACGTTAATGAAGCTATATCTCCTTGATCTACCTGCATTGAGAGAAAGTAATTAGTAAATTAAACACATCTGTGGATGGCTTTGGCACTAGGAAACTTTGTGTTTAGTAGATTAAGCATCGTATTTTATTGACTTGATTAAATCCTTCAATAAACCTTTAAATCGTCATCATGACTTGGCAGATTTCTTGATGTAAATTATCTCCGATTAATCACTGACCAGTTTCAATATGTTGTTTTGGCTCAACAACATTTTCTTGAAAACTGATATCTGAAAAATATTCGTACTTTAAACCTTTAAAATCTTCATCAAGCCTTAAAAAGTCAACTTAAATGCGGGACGAAGCGCTCGATTTCAAAATTGACCAGTGCCTTACGATTTAAAGTCTAAATATTGTATAACTCCTTTAATCTGGCATAATATTTCAACAAATCGAGGCATTGCATTCGGAGTGTACTTGGGGGATATATTTTGAGATCGCGCCGTTACACTATCGATGTATTCTGCCCCGTAGTTTCTGTGATGTTTAGTAAATCAGGAAACTATTATGAATGTCTGAATGACACTTTTTAATGCCGATACATGGCGACAAAAGCTTTGAACGCATGTGAACTTGATTAAATGACGGAAGAGATTTGATTGATGTCGAAAACATGTCATGATTTGTCAATAGCGGTTGAAACATGAACATGTTTAGACATGAAATACTCAAACATTTATCTTAATGCTTATCTAACATGACTGAGAGCATAATGGAAGGTCAATTGAGGTTAGTTAAGTACCATAAACTAATTTCACTGACGGATTAACTCCAGCTATATGGAAAATTACGGTTTTTACAAATGCCTGGGAAATATGCGAGTCTGCGAGATAACATTAACTCAGATCAAATGACTTTCATTTTAGAGTGAACGCGTTGACCCGCTTCAGAAGCGATAACACAGTTAACACACTGTACCCAAAATTGCTTATTCGTTCAGAATTTCTAAGTGCACGCATGTATACAGTGTATACATGCATGTATAAATAATTTATGCGGTAACCATCATCATCATCGTCTATGCTTGAATCCCAGTTTAACTAGGGTCGAGACTAGAATATTTTTATAGAAATTTCTGAAGCCTAGACGCTCACCAACCGAATGCCCTTTCTGACGTTGGCTTGGATTTATATATATATATATATATATATATATATATATATATATATATATATATATATATATATATGCGTATATATATATATACATGTATACAGGGTGACTAAAAAAATGATTGCACCTGCAAAAAGTTTGAATATCTCAGGCTATTGTTAATATTTTCAAATCAGACTTTTACCAATTAATGAAGGGCTAATTTTGATGAGCTGGCCAATTTTCATCCATTTCAATGTGTAGATTGGCCAGTTATACAAGTTTCAGCAGAGCAACCCCCCATTTTTACCTAAAAATGGCGTTTGCTACAACGGCAAGGGCAGATTGCACTTCATTGACGAGAAGGTAAAGGTGAACTCTCAGTATTACATCAATACTTTGCTTCTGGAGCTGTTTGATGATTGCCATGCTCTTCTACCAAATGGTTTCATCTTTCAGCAGAATGGTGCTCCGGCTGATGCATCTCGTCATGCACAAAAGGATCAGCGAGAGAAACCCGGATTTCATCAAGAAGAACGAATGGCCTCCAAACTTTCCCGATTTAAATCTTCTGGACTACCATGTCTGGGGGACCATGCTGCATCTCTATCAGAAACACCAGCCGAAGCCTAAAAACAAGACAGAACTGCAGGAAGTGCCACAATCAATCTGGGAGAGAGTGCCCTAAGCTGGAATCAACAAGGCTGCCCTAGAGTTCCAAAAGCGACTGCAGTCCTGCGTAGCAGCCGAGGAAAGCATATCGAACAATCTGTAATGCTAGAAAATACAACTGGTTATTTCTGAATCACCACAACGACCCATTTCAGGTACAAAACAAAAATAAAATGAAACAAAATATTTATTTACAGTACACTCAAAAAGGGGGGGTTGCTATGCTGAAACTTGCATAACTGGTCAATCTATGTACCAAAATGGATGAAAATTGGCTACCCCGTCAGAAATTGGTCATTTAGTAATTGGTTAAAGTTTTATTGGAAAATATTACCAATAGCCCGAGATATTCAAACTTTTTACAGGTGTAATCATTTTTTTACTCACCCTATATATATATATATAATATATATATGTATAATATATATAATATATATGTATATATATAATATATATATGTATATATATATATATATATATAATGTCTTAATTTAACAATCCAAATTTAATGTCAGTTTCCTGTTCGACTATAGCAAATCAGTGACAGCGGAGAGCACTGGATTTGAACCCTGCACTTACTGTTCCGTTGTCGAACAACTTGCCAACAAATCACCGACAATATACAAACTACAATGTGTCCATACAAACTACAATGTGTCTACTTGTATATGGCGTGTATTTCACTTTTATGAAACTATAGTAATTTGAAGGATTCTGTGTTTAGTTATTGAATAAATCTAAAGCTGAACCGAACTGTGAGTGTATTATAATACTCTCTTAAGTTCTATTCACCTGTAGCTCTCACTTTCATAATTTGTTATCGTAATTAGACACCGTTTTGAAAAGAATAGAATTATTTTCCTGTCCAGTCCTGTTCACACTCAGTTATATTTTCCTACTTAAGAATTCACCTGAGTTCAAATAACCTGCCGTACGTGTATGTGTGTAAAACAGTGTCGGTCGACTTAGTTTCGGAACAAACATGCCATATACGGTATATTTGTTCCGCAGGGGTTAATTTTTACCTGCATAAAGCGGCTCTTGTCGGATACCCTCTTCCCTCAACCAAACGCAAAATAGGGCTTCAAGTATATAGCAAGATTTTGTATGGGTAATGTCCAATTGACAATATTTCCTCTAATTTCATAGAGTGAACCCCTCTAATTGGTCCCATTAATATTGGATCAATTAACTAAACCAAAATCTTGTCCTTCAACCAATCACCATTAAAACATGCGCATGCTGGTAGGCTTAATGGTCGGCCTATTTCTTAAGAAATTAAACTTAGTATCGTAAGTTTGCATATCGACTCATTGGCTTATCATATAACTATAAAATTAGAAAAGGGCTATAACTAAAATTATATAATTGGAAAAGGACTAATAACTAAAATTAAATAATTAGAACAGGACTAATAATTAAAATTAAATAATTAGAAAAGGACTAATAACTAAAATAAGGAGCCACGAAAAGCACGATTTCGTGTCTCAATTATGAAGAGTTTATATTTAATCCTGTAGAAACTATTGAAGATGCTTAGAATTGAACCTTCAAACTAGTATGCACCCATTAATTTAGAAATTTCTTGGAGCTCAGAACCCGAAGTAAGAAATTGTGGGCAATCAAATCGACCGCAAAAACCCCGATATATATATATATATATATATATATATATATATATATATATATATATATATATATATATATATATATGGAGAAGAATGGAAAGGATTAGCTGCACTCAAAAGGTTACAAATGAGGAAGTTCTGGAGAGAGTTGAGACAGGTAGAGAGTTGATAAATGCATTAAGAAATAGGAAGTAGAGTTGAAAGGAAACATTCTGGGGGGGTCTACTAAAAGAGGCCATAGAAGGCAGAATGGAAAGAAAGAGAAGCAGAGGAAGACCTATATAAGGAATGATAGATGATCTAAGGATCCACTCATAGTAAAGATTCACACATATGTCGACATGAAGAGGAAAGCGGAAGACTGAGAAGAGTGGACGCGTTTTATGCCATGGACCTACCAGTAGGCAGTGCACTAAGAGAGATTTAATGCTATCAACTGTTATGTTGAAGATTCTCATCTATTGTTGTCTAATCAGGGCCTTGATCCACGACACCATTATAGGAGATCTTTAACGTTACCAACTCAGCCATTCTCGTGCATTTGTCATTCAATTAAGAATCTGTATTTACCAACACTAAAGGCTGTTTTTACAACATTATCATACATTAGCTATTTAGATGATGGTATACCTGTGACCTAATATAAATCTTTCCATTCAACCCTTGCATATGATAGTGCAAGGACTCTTGGAAGTAAACCGTCTTTTAGTTGTATGTGTCGCTTGAGAAGTCCCTGAAAACATCCTCAGGTTAAGAAACCGACGTTAAATCTACACTTAATTATTCTGTATTATTCATAATGATTGTATTGTTTAATATCGGTAGACGTAACCTATCGGTTTTGGAGTTTACCGGATTGGATAGATAGAACGACCTTCAATAAGGTCTTCCACTTCGACAATAATACGGGAACACTGATTGTTAAGGAAGAGGGTCTCTATCTGGTCTATGCTCAGGTATTTATTTTCAAACCTTCCTTCTATTTGTCTTACTCTCTCTCTCTCTCTCTCTCTCTCTCTCTCTGTCTTCCTACATGGATGGATGTCCGTACGCCCGTCCGATCGATGATTGATGCATGGATGGATGGATAAGGTAGTCAATACTACTCTGAAGGTATGAACTAACTGATAAGCTAGATAAGTGACAATAGAGAGGGATAGAGAAAGAAAGCGAGAGGAACTGTGTGTGTGTGTGTGAGAGAGAGAGAGAGAGAGAAAGAGAGAGAGAGGAGTAGCATGGTTGTTTAGCCATCGGAATTAAGAGGAAGTCGTTGAAGTGAGTATTCCACTTATCGAGTCCGTAATTCTCCGATGTTCTAGCTAATCTCGTAGTTTCTGACGATAATGAAATCCAGGGTTTTCTGCTGTGTGTGTCTGTTTCTGATCAATATAAAGGGGATAGTTATTGCAGTGCTAATTATATGATTACAATTTTTGTTCGCATGGTTATGTTACGCAGTTTTATTGCTTAGTTTCTGTTTTGGTAGGTTTAATTATTTCCTTCTCTTACACTTCATGGCTACTAGTAACCGTTGCATTTTGATGGTGCATTAATTATAATCGTCCATCACCCTGGGCTTTATGTTCCTTCAATGCTGTCATCACTCTGTCATCTAAGGTAGTCGCCTATTCAAGTACTAACCGAGTCCGACTTTGCTTAACTTCGTTTATTGAAGCACATGCTAAACTAAGTGCGCCAAACCACAGCGCACTGAATTCCACAATAATAATAAATGCCTTCAGCACAATAACTACGTAGAGAGTGAGAGATCCGAGGTACATATTCTTACTAAATTTCCGCTTTCATGTTTCGTAAAGAGGATTCCGTCGATAAACGAGTTAATTCCTTCTCAAAATGCCACGTCTTGTACAAGCAGTAATTTAGCCGATAGCTTGGGAATAAGTTGCCTTCTTAGCTGGTTTCTCTTTGCTATTCCCAGTTCTTGCTAAGTCGCCTCTTTCTACAAGTGAAGTATATGGTTGATCTATTCCTCGTTTTCCCAAACTCTACGCGGGAAATATACTCCTGGAATTATTTCTCCCATAGTCCCTATATAATCCCAATCCTTGATCAACAATTAGTGTTACATTATGCTCAGAACGGAATGCTGTAAGAAGATTAATATGATTAATCAATTAATCGTATGTCAACATTATTAAGTTAGCAGTGAGTGTATGTGTAAAAAATTTAATTTTAATTATCGGCTTAAATTTATTTACATTTATTTTCAAGTATTTCATTAAGTCAAATCCATCGAGCTTTTAGGGCACATTCAGGGTGAGTAAAAAAATTACACCTGCAAAAGGTTTCAATATCTCAAGCTATTGTTAATATTTTCAAATTAAACTTTTACCAATTACAAAAGGACTAATGTTTGATGGGGTGGCCAATTTTCATCCATTTCAATCTATAGATTGGCCAGTTGTACAAGTTTCAGCAGAGCAACCCCCCATTTTACCTGAAATGGCGTTTGCTACAACGGTAAGGGCAAATTGCACTTCATTTACGAGAAGGAAAAGGTGAACTCTCAGTATTACGCCAATACTTTGCTCTCCAGATCTAAATACTCTGGATTACCATGTCTGGGAAACCATGCTGCATCTCTATCAGAAACTCCAGCCGAAGCCTAAAAACAAGACAGAGCTGCAGGACGTGCTACAATTAATCAGGGAGAAAGTGCCTCAAGCTGGAATCAACAAGGCTGTCCTAGCATTTCGAAAGCGACTGCAGTCCTGCGTGGCAGCTGGAGGAAAGCATATTGAATAGGCAGTAATGCTAGCAGATACAACTGGTTCTTTTTGAACCACCACAACGACCCTTTTCAGGGCTAAAATAAAAATAAAATAAAATATACATTTACAGTACGTTCAAAAATGGGGGGTTGCTCTGCTGAAACTTGCATAACTGGACAATCTATGTACCAAAATGGATGAAAATTGGCCACCTAATCTATCAGAAATTAGTCCTTTAGTATTTGGTAATAGTTTGATTCGAAAATATAAAAAATAGCCTGAGATATTCAAATTTTTGCAGGTGTAATGATTTTTTACTCATCCTGTAGTTTAAATCATCATATCTCGGCGTCTCTTTTGCAAATTAGTTATTCTGATAGCCAAGTGCTTGGTAATATGTTTAACTTTTAAAGTCTTTTTTACAATCTTTTCATGCAGATTGTATATCATGATCTGTCTGGGAGATGGTCCTATGCAATATTTGTGGGCAACACCGAGCGGGTCAAGTGCTTAGCCACTGAGCAACTCCGAGATGTGACCAGTTACGACAAGAGAAGCCACGGAGTCTACCACCAGTGCTACACCGCTCAAGTCATGCACATCAGACAGTATGAGTCCATTAGCATACAATGCTTGTATGGCATGCGCACCATTCTAACGAGACCGGAGTTCACTTTCTGGGGAATTATTAAGCAATAGAACAATCTGATCGGTTTAATTACACCCAGCTTAGTAGGTATAATGATATCAAGTGCAAAGTTTACGCTGTATTGTTGTGCCCCACCATTTGTAGAGTATATACTCGAATCGTGAAGGACCAAAAGGCAAAAACTGAGGGATGCATTGTAACCACATCAGAAGCCAAATATTTCCTTTCCAAAAAGCTACATTAATTGTGGGCAAGACTTAACTTTTTATGGAATCGTTTTGATGAATTCTTTCTCGATAATACACCACGGGGCTGGTCCATGGTGTACAATCTATCTCACATGCTGCTAGCACGCTCAATAAAGAGCACGACATCGATTAATGAGCAAATACCGTCACGAAAGACTATTCCTTATACACGCCGTAATGTAGACTATAGATTTGGAATTATATGGGGTCTGAGGTGGTTTCGCGTTGCCTCTCTGAGTTCTTATTCTATCGCCTCGTACGACACGTGTAGGTTACGATTGGTCTCTTCTTCAGTGTTCCGGACACAACACGGGGAACTTGTTGAATTATGATTTGGTATTCCGGGGGAGGGGGCGGGCGATACAGAATGTGAATAGAACTATGTACTTTATACAAACCACTTTGTGAAAAATCATAGCGAGAAAGACAGGTTGAGAAAACTTGAATTGTGACACTAAATACTTATGATTAGAATTCACAGTCTGAATAGGCTTGATAAGAAATTGCTAAAATAATCCTATTAACTTGTCTGTTATTTAATAAACGGCCAAGGTGGTCTATTCATTTTAATGCCTATGCATCTAAAGAAAGAAGTGAATATGCAGTCAGTCAGCCTACTCAGTAGTGTTACGCATACATGTATTTTCAGTACACAGATTAGGCGTATCTACTCAGTAATTTTACATGTAATTAAATACACAGATTAGGCGTATATTGTCAAATAATTACCGTTTAGTTCTCACCAGTCATCATATAGCCAGCAGTCATATTAATCATGTTAGAAGCCGCTATACATGTATTTTTAACACGCTTTCGTTGTAAATGTTGTTGAGTTTGGGCGAAGGTCACGCGGAATGCGCAGTTCCCGCATTGAATCTCTGCTTATTGCGAAACTTGGACTTGTTCCATAATAATTAACTTGCGAATTAAACTGTGTATTCAGCATTCTAGTCTGCTGTGTTAGCCTATCATGTAATACTCACGTTACACAAGTTATGTGCTTATGTCAATGTTAATCAAAAGATAAAAGTTTTCTTTGTGAATTTGAGCAATCACTTGAATATTTACTAATCGTTATTCATTACTTCCCTTAGCGGTGATCAAAACATTTACTTTGCTGTTAAATAATCACAAAGGCAATTATTAATGTAGTGTTATTGACTATTATATGAATAATAATGGTGATGTAGCTGGAGTTTGTCTATATGATTGTTCAGTTAAATTAATATTTCTGCTAAAAATTATGCATACGACTACAATATATTGATTTTGTTCTTAAGTGTTGTTATTTGCTTCTTTGAGCTTTACAATATCACAATTTAATTGCAATATAAATAAAATGTAACTTAGCTGTAAATGGCTTGCCAATGCTAAAATAATAAAATAGTATGCGGTTGGATTAAGCCTACATTTCACAAATGGTAGGAAGGACGTCAAACGATATTTTCGTTTAAGTTTTCGTTGACTGGAATACCACTGCAACACAATTGGAGTCCTACTGTCGTCAACGACAACAGTGAGCACTATTGACGGTGACCAAATCCAACCGAAGAACAAAGTCCAATAAACGGCGTGAACCAAAATAAGGGAATTCAGTCCAAGGAAGGACACCAGCGGAATGAAGGTTTACCTGTTGATCTAAAGTCATGTACAGGATGGATAGGAGCGATCGCAGAAAAAAGCTTTTAACCACCTTTGGAACTGTGCACTGTGTTTTTATTCGAAACGGTGATACCCCTTATTGATATTACATAAAGGCATAAAGGGCTTACGGCTTTTTTGATATTTACAAAACTTGTCCAGCAGCCAATTCTATCAAATATGGAGAAATTTCGTTTGAATATCTCCAGTGATAAGCAAGTTATACATGTTTTGATGCGCCATCAAAAGGCAACGATTACTAATAACCATGGAGAGGAAGGAGGAAATGGGTCTTAAAACAAGCATCTGTGCTTCCTGACCCAGTGTGCCGTTATGTTTATGTTATGTTATATGCAAATATGAGTAGGAAATTTCCAATAAAAGCTCTTACTTTTGAGGGCCATTAAGTGCCAGATTAGAATTCAGGTCTCTTCAGTCACTCTTGCATAAAATTCAAGTAAAACTTGGGACTAGCCTTGTTCGGAAATTTCCCCTGGCTACTAGTTTGCCATTTTGAATCTGACATTTGTAATTCAGAAATTCTTTGAGATAGGATGCATCCGATGGAAGTGCATAGTTTCTGTAAGAAAGTGGAAGTGAAACTCAAGTTTAAAAAGATGAATATTACTCTGTTACAGTGTTCTATATCGAAATAGCTCAATAGAGAGATTTTAGGTAATCTGTTAATTATCGAACAATCCAAATTTAGGTATTAATATGAGGATTTAAAAGCTAAATATTGGTTTTAAACAATAAGTATCTCGAGAAGTGCGAATGAGATAAAATTCTCTTACAATACACCAGTAGAATAATATAATTATTTTAAAGTCTCTAAGCTTTGTATCATTGGACTGACAGCCTATAGGCAAGTTGTCCACCTATGGTGACTCAGCAGGTGAACGGCTCAACTCCTGTGCTCGCACTGATACTTATTTTCTTTCGATATTGAAAACCGACTTTTATATATTTATAATAAACAGAATATTCGGTTCGCCCTTGCGATTTGGAATAGTTTTAGCTGGCAGTATATTTAAACCATAAATCTTACGAACTCTCAGTTTATTGTTTTCTGGTGTAAACAATAAACTGAATTAAACATTAAAGTATTAACAAATAATACTAAATAAATATATTATTAATGAATATGAATGATGATAAATAAAATAAGTGCAATAAATTGAGCAGTAATTAATATTTATAAAAAAATAAGTATTAATAAACTAGTGTAAACAACAAAGTAATTATTTAGAAGCCTAAGCTAAACTAAAGCTAATTTAAATGTCAGTTTCCTCCTCGATAGCATGCCAGTAACTATTTAATGCCTGATTAAGTGCGATGATCTAAGACTTTGCAGTCAACATTAGAGTCTTCTTAGCAATCTTCCATTATGGATTTATGAATTCTCGAAAATCTGTAACCTCTACAGGACTGGTAGCATGGACATTGATTATAACCTGTCAAACAAGGAATCTAAAATTGTGATATTGAAAGTGATAGATATCAGCATGAATAGCCATTCAGTGTAATCGTGAATTTCCTCAGACTTACAATGAAAATTCACTACAAAGTTAATAATATTCAAGAGCTCAAGCGTATCGGTGGACTATTTATCATTGTTATTGATCTCTGAACTGACCGGTAGTGATCCCAGATAGTGTCATAAAAATTTGAACGGCTGCTCTAGAGGTCATGGATTCAATTCCCGGGAGAGTTTGTCAAGTAATAAATGCTCGCACATTCACAGACCTGATGTCAGTTCTGTGAATGTCCGAGAATTTACTATTTGATGAATATTATTCGAGATATTGTTATTTACTATTTGATATTTAATATTTGTGAAAATTATGACTTTTAACTGCCTAACCATTAATCATGTGATATTAAAATGGATAAATATTAATGTGGATGATGATGATGATGATGATTATAACGATGATCATCATCATCATCATCGTCATCGTCATTGTCGATCGTCATCATCATCATCATCATCATCATCATCATCATCATCATCTTTCCTTTAATCATAGTTCAACTAAGGTCATAGTACGAATGGACTTTCTCCACTCCTCTCTGTCTATTATTATATCAAAATATCTTCCATTCGCTTTAGAAAACTTTGTAGCAATTTCTGAAGCCTAGGCGCCCACCAACTAAATGCCCTTTCTGACATTGATTTGTATCTTAGTGCTTTAGTCGCCTTCTACGGTACGTGCATTCACCGGTTGGTCTATTCTTCAAACAACCCGGACGCAACACGGGGGAAACGTTAAATGCATGCTACTAAAATAGATGAATATTAACATGGCTGATTATTTCGGTGAAATGTACATTTGTATGATGAAGAAGAAGAGAGATACTTTGTGAAAAGCCAGTCATGAATATAACTTTTACTTTATACATCATGACCTAATATATTTTCAGTAACTATTAGGCCTATTGATCTCAGCAAGTACAATTCCACCTAGATATCTCCTTCCTACACACTCTCTCGCTTTAATTATATTTCAGTTTGGCTGTCTTTTTATTGTTACTAGAATAAGGGTTGAATGAAAAATGTTTATTTATTCCTTCGATAAGACTTTTCGGATCGACTAGTTAGACTATCTTTCTTCCTTCTTCCTTTACACGAGTCTCTCTTATATTAACTTATTTTATCACAAATAAATTAAATAAATTACATGCACAATTTGTTAACCGTTTTGTATAATTAGTTACGTGTACAGCTGCTTAAAAACTACTGGCGTTGAGTGTTTATAATTGTGGAAAAGACAATGTTGAGCAATATAGGAATTATCATCTATATTAGAACTTATTTATTTTCGTATTGATGTTATAAGTTAATTTTATTTGTTCCCGGTATGACCTCTTTAAGTAAGTGACCTTCACTTGCCAATTAGAATTAATTAATTATATTAATTACTCAGTTAACCCATTACTTAACTCGAAGTAATTAACTTAGTAATTAATTACGAGTCATTAGCCCCACACATGCATGTCGATGTTCTCCCAGTTTCCTTTCTTTTCCAGGCGAGATGATCCGGGTTGATCACGTGGAATATATTCATCTCTGTCGCCAGGTTCTTCTGTCGATTTCTCCATCTGGTGACGGTTGAGTTTCCTCTTCTCGGATAGATACGCCAGAGCTCGCAGAAGATCAGCGTACCTGTTGTAGCTTTCGTTAGGCACGTCTTGAGCACGAGCTTTCCGTGCCTCTGATAGGACGTCGAGGTACTCCTCCACCTGTCCTTTTGTCTGACGCCTCCACATGGAATGATCACCACGAGAGAGTTGATTGTATCTTTTCAATGAGCCGTCATAATTATAATTTGCTGCACTTCTTAATGAACTTCTTTTGCTAACACTATGCAATTCTATCTTCGAATTGGCCCTGTGTCGATTGGTACTTTCTAAAGCCAAATTCCTTCCAGTTTCCTCGAAATTCTTTGACATATCAGCCGTGTCAGATGAAGCCCCATTTACTCCTGATGAAAATTTACTTTGGTCTAACAGTTTTGAGTTGCTTAAAATAAATCTTTGATCTTCCGATCTTGCTTTGTTGTAGCTTCCTACAGTTTTGTAGCTGGATAGGATCCGGGAGCAAAGGACTGACGAGATGCACGGATCTCTCGGGAGTTCACGTGTTCTGCCGGCGATGCCAGTCCGACTCATCAGCACCAGGATAGCCACCAGGAGTACTGCTCCAGGACTAGATCCGTGCGACATCATATTCTTGTGCAGCCTCGCCTGGCTCTTGTCGTACTGGCACCTAGAGAAGTTGCAACGACGAATAAATAAAAGCATTAATCAGTTCTAGAGACAACAAGAACATCAATCATTTACTTATTCTGCGCTATGATGGATGGTGCGGCGGTTATGGTACTTGCTATAGCATGCTCATCAATAAAAGCTAAAGCTAAAAAAGCTAAGGTTAACGTCAGTTTCCTTACTCAAAAGCGATGTCAGTGACGGGAGAGCCCAGGATTTGAATCCCGCACATACTGATCCGCGATCGAGTATCTTACCAACTCCGCCACTGGCTGGAGACAGTGGCGGAGTCACTAAATAAACGAAATTAAGCAACGTCGGGCTCGGTTAGTAGTTGAATGTGCTACTATCAAGGAATACCGAGTGATCACAGCATTACGTGAGAAAATCCCGGGCTGTTAGAAGGTTAATCTTAAATCCTCACCGGCTGTAAAAAGTTTGTTATCAAAAGCAATGACTACTAATAACCATGGCTGTTGGAAGATATAACGAAAACTACAAAACAGAAACTAAGCCAGAAATCTCCGTCACACGTGCGTTATGACATTTGTGCGACCATACGAACAAAAATTGCTAACAATGAATCATTTAGAACCCGCCAACTAAAAATTGTCAAATCAATTATAGAAATATTAAAAGGTATTTGTATAATAAAAGTGTAGAATTATTTGTCAACTCGAATTATAAATACGTTTGTGTCTCTTTAAACGTCTACTAGAAGACCTCTTTGTAAAAATTAGTGCAAATACAATATAAGTGGCAGTGACATTTACAGCGAAGTAGTTAGAAGGCCTGAATTGAAGATTATTTGCCAAAGAAGAAGAAAAATAAGAACAAAAAGAAGAAATGGAGAAGGAGGAAGACGAGAGACGCTTTAGATTTCAATCTGAGCTGGGCTGTATCTGACAGTATACTTGTGACACTAGAACTTCCGCTAACCTTAGAGCATTAATTTGTTAATATTTGGCATTGCCCAAGGCAATTTCGGAGCATTTAAAAAATATAGTAGTAATAACAATAACAATACTTTAAAATTCATAATATCCGTTTCATAATTCAAGGTTGTTGCTGACAATGTAGGATACTATTGAGATTTATGATGGACTAATTTATAATTGAGTTTAATAATTATGCCAAGATTTAATTAAATGGGCTACACTAACACAAATCTCTCTATAAAAATTAATTTAAGAAGGTGGTATCTTAAAGGTAGAGCTTAACAGCACAGAGGATTTGAAAGTAGTATCTATTGATCCACAGTCGATCTATTTTACTACATACGTAAGTTACAAGATGTAAGATTTGAAGATGACCAAGGAATGATAGCGGGCAGCGAGACTGGACTGCAGAAGATAACGGATAGTCTGAACGGTACGGCATTAAAATATGGAATTAAGATTAACATCAAAAGAAAAATTGAGGAGAGTGTCCCATAATAAAGGTGAAGTCAATATTACAATTAATGGTACGATATCGGAACAAGTAAGAGTTTTAAAATGTGGGTTATTCTATAACTGGCAATGGGAAATGTGAGAACGCCATATAATGGCGTGAAATGTGAGAACTTCATATAGATGTAACCTATGCGGTTTCAATATTGATGATATTGATGTGCTTATATTGCATAGGCTACTTTTTTCGAAATGCAATCTATTGTTTTTTTTCATGTTCTATTTTCTTTGTTTTGCACATTTTGCGTTTATTTCTGTATCTGTTTTGTGTGTGTCTTGGTTGCCCAAGTGGCGAATAAAAGGTATATATAAATGCTATATAAGCGTGAAATGACCACGCTATTATATGGATGTGAAACAAGGGAATTAATGAAGATATCAGGAATCTAAAGTTATTGGAAATGTGGATGTGGAGAAGAATGGAAAGGATTAGCTGGACTCAAAAAGGTTACAAATGAGGAAGTTCTGGAGAGATTTGATACAGATAGACAGTTGATACATATATTAAGAAATAGGAAGAAGAGTTGGATAGGACACATTATAAGGGCGGAAAGTCTACTAAAAGAGGTCATAGAAGGCAGAATGGAAGGAATTATAGACAGAGGCAGGCCGAGATTAGGAATGTTTGATGATTTCAAGAGACCCACTCATATGTGGACATGAAGAGAACAGAAGAGTAGATGCGTTATTTACCATGGACCTGCCGGTAGGGAGTGCACTAAGAGATAGTGAAAGAGAGAGAGAGAGAGAGAGAGAGAGAGAGAGAGAGAGAGAGAGAGAGACTATCGTCCAACAATTATCTTTGATCTGCTCAATACTATGTGACTGTGAAATGCGTGAATTTCTTTCGAGTACTTTCTAAACGTAAATTTTCACGCTTTTCATTTCTTAAATCAAATTTATAAGCTAAAAATATTTTAATGAGCTCCAGATCGAAATATAGTGAATCTTTTATACTAGCCGGAATATATAAATCAAGTTAATGGAACAGATAATATCCGTAACGTGAAAGTCTCACTATATCTTTAAAAACTGCTTGTTAATTTCTTCATTTAAAACAGATTTTCAGATTAAATTCATTGTGTGATTTTTATTTAGCTTATATATGTAGCTGCTACGATAAATATTTATTTACTCTCATTGTTTCACGTTGCCCCGTTTAACATGATAACTGGGGGAGGGGCACTTGTCCCTCTCCGGCTAATCGGAGGGTTGCATTCCCTAAAGTAAACTTGATTTTGATCACCTCTGATTGTCTCTTTCGCGAAGTGCGATAAAAATAATCATGGTGTTAAAACATATGTTCCAAGAAGTGATAGTAACGGTATTTTAACTAAGATAACGGGAAAACAAGGAACTAAATAAATAAATTGTGGAAAATTGCAACCCCCTTTTATGTTTGTCAGTGGTCATTTAATTTAAATTATGTATCTTTTTTGCCATATCCAGTATAATCTTACACGCTCCCCTCTCCACTCACTGAAATATGGCTTAACGTAATGTGATAAATATGGATGCAAATGTGTTACCTATTTTTTAATTAATATTTTTGTGAAGAGATTTGATCTCTTCAGGTGTACAATAATATCTATCTCTACAAACACTAAGTAATTACAAAATTTTAAACTTTAAGTGTAATTAATTTAATTCGTTAAGCAAAACGACTCAGTCTAAACTTAACCTAGACTATTCATGTAAAATATCAAGAAAGCCTGGTCAGTGCTGTTTAAATAGCAGTTATAATGTGATTTTTCGTGCCAGCTGTATCAGGCATGACATAAAATCGATGGTTTAGAATCCATTGCTGTAAGTTGTTGCCTTATGGTGCGACTGTTTCCATTAATGCTCAATTAGGATCCGGAATTTAATTATTAATTAGGATTCGCATCATTAATACACCGCGCAGGTGATTTCAATGAGCACAGAATACATAACTGACTGTATGAGGAAGGACGTCACCAAGCAGGAAATCAGTAGAGTGTTTCTGCACATAATCATCGAGTCTTTCACTCGAGTGTTTCATGTTTCTCGAGTGTTTCACGTTTCTACACATAATCTTGCTTTAGTCTATCACTCCAACGTTTCATATTTATTTATATAATCTTACATTAGTCTATCACTCGAACTTTTCATATTTCTGCACATAATCTTACATTAGTCTATCACTCGAAAGTTTCATATTTCTGCACATAATCTTACATTAGTCTATCACTCGAACTTTTCATATTTCTATACATAATCTTACATCATTTTAGTCGGTTTCATCTGAGGTGAAGCTCTTACATAATATTGACCTCTCTTAGAATCCTGCGTTTCGTTGCCTTTGAACGACCTCTCGTATATAAAACGCGGCTCCGCAAGTACCTTAATTTAAGAATAGTAGCCAGTAGGCTGAGTCGCTTAATGGTCAAATTCTTATCTAAATCTAAAGTTAAAACCCTCACTCAAAGTTTAACTTGAGACCTTTTGTCTCGAAGTAAACTAAATCAACGTAGTACAGATCCATTCAAAATACTCGGATCAAGATTTGTACTTATGTGAAACACGGCTGAAGTGCATCACCATTACAGTGCTAAGCTTTGGTTTTTGCCCTATAACAAATTAACCACTTCTTCTTGATATCAAACCAGTGAGCCATTTATTCTTCATTAATTTAAATTTTTAAAATTAAAATCAATATTTTATATCAAATCAATGACGGTCACCATTTCTGCACCTTAGCAAGAAATAAAAGTCAATTTTAAAAGTGTTAAAGTTGTCTCGCAGCCGCATGTCATGAACTGATGCATCGATCAGTTTTTCAGCTGCTACACTACCAGAAGCAACAGCAGCAACAGCAACAACAATAGCAACAACAGCAGCAGCAACAACAACAGCGACAGCAGCAACAGCAGCAGCAGCCGCAGTGGCGCAACTGACTAAAAACTATTCTCTAGTCCAGACTTGACGTAAATAGTCTTAATGGCCTCTGTATATGCATACTGTTTATATATGCTGACTTTATCATATGACCTTGCTATACTAATTATGACCTTACTATCTAACTATTAATTAACTATAATACGACTATTATGACCTTACTATAATGAGTTAATGACCTTTGAACTCTTGATAGCACTATGGCTATTCACAGAGCATAGTCATTGAACTATTGGAACTTCATGGCATTACGTATTCTTCGTTGTTGTTGTTGATAACGCACAAGGCAACGAATTAGAACGGAATTTATCATATATATATATATATATATATATATATATATATATATATATATATATATATATATATATATATATATATATAGTACATATATCACCAGTTCATGGAAATAAAGTAATTCGTAATAATAATTATTGGCTCATAACTCGACTTACATCACGAAGAAGCTTGTCGGATTTTTCAATTAACGACGCTGATGATTTATTGCAGATTAGAAATAATTAATGCTGCAGACATCTGCAATAAAGATCAGAAGATTACGTATAAATATAGGCAGACTTTCTATAAATTAACAAATGCCGGGCGTCATGAATGTGTCGATGCTATTTAGCAGAAGACGTTCAAAACACCACTGCTTCAGTTAGCCGAATTTGGAATGAAAATGCATATATAAATTAAGTTAGAGAGTGAAGGTAGTGGTTCCAGCAAATTACGGCACTTAATTGTACTGTTGATCATGGCCCTTAAATTATAGCATTCAGATGGAAGAAGTATTAAGGTAAATATATGGATAACTACAATATAAAATATGGTATAGTAATCCACCGACTGACGTAGTAAGTAGTTACATGTATGCATATTAAGACTTAATTCATACGTAAATGAAAGTTTCATTCCGCTAACTAAATGCTTTTAACGTCTAATTAAAAACGCTTAAAAACGATTAAAATTGATTAAAAACGCTCCAAATTTTCATTCTTATGCTGTAAAACGCATACGATTTTATAGGTACTTATTCTTTCTTTCGTAGGCATTTATGTTAATAAATTATCTATTTAATTACTTAATTAAATAAAATAATTTAATTAAATAATTTAATTAAATAAATTACTCAATAAATAACTACGTTGACTACAGTTTCTGTGCCAGAGAAGTCGTCTTTCGCAATACATATATATACACACACATACACATACTCACTCACACACACACACACACATATATATATATACACACATATATATATATATATACATGTATTTATATGTATATATATAGAAAAAATAAATGACGTATATATATATATATATAATGTATATACACTCCTTTCTTATAACTAATACCCCACATTATTTTTACAATAATATCATAAGGAGTTGACCGATGTTCTTGAAATTTACAGTACTTGAACAGCAGCCAATTCTACCTAACATAAAGTTAATGCGCATTATAGTGAAATGATCAACTATGTTGATATCTATCAGTTTTAATACCACATGTTTAAACCATTTGACAATTTATTTAGACCTTTTCCGTATAGCCAGTCCAGTGATTGTCCGAGATTTTACTCTCAGTTCACCGCGGCTGGGATTCGAACCCACAAGGGTTCAATTCACCTCAGGATCTGTCATTTAAAACTTCATGACGCTACCTCTACTCTATTAAGACATTCAACATAGAGAAATGCCGTTTGAATATCTTTAATAACGAGAAAGTTACAGGTTTGCGAATAAGGGAGGGGTCAGATAAGAAATTTCCAGTACATGATTACGGGCGTGTTACATGCAGCGCAAAATTATCTCCATAAAAATAATAGCGAATAAGTAACATAAATACATGTATATGCTAATCCTATTTTGAAGAGCAATCATTCCTTTTCAAAACGACTTAAAATACGTGCTGATATGTTCTTAATCAACAAAGTTATTGAACTTTTAATGCATCTAATGCAAAAAGGCAGCTTATGCGTCAAAAAAATTTCAAATTTATTTCTTCCTCTTTAGTTTTTTTTCTCTTGTTCCACCGCGTCCACAGTATAATTTATTCCACAGTTTAAGTTATCAATTTGAATGAGACCAACGTACGACAATTTAAAAGCATCAAATTGAGAAAAAATTTAAAGTCAGTGTCGTCTCTCAAGTAGTATATCAGTAGTGCACCATCCTAGGATTTGAAAACCGAACATACTAATCGGTAGAAAATTTAAATGAACGTAGATCATAAATGAAAGCCGAAAAATCCGTTCCGTAATAGTAAAATGACGTTTTTCAATGATATCGGAAATGCGATAGATTTGAGATAGTAATAGCGGATACTAAGTCAAAGGTCAGAAGAGATAGAAGTCATATTGGAATTCATATTCATTCCTATCTCCTGCTAGAGATTTTGCTGCGTTCGCTTATAAATATTTGGACAACCTAGTTGGTAGTGCGATTCCCTGATAAGTCGGATGTCTCGAACTCAATGCAAAGTCAGGCTATTCTTATTTATCCGACATTATATTCTACGAAAATGAGAAGAAAAAACATTTTTCATGCAGCTTTTTCCTCTCAGACAAGTGTAAGTCAAGAGGCTGCTTTTCAAAGAGCAAACAGCTTCCTTTTGGTACTATTTCTAATTTCAATAAATACATATTTCGGTTTGTGCAATGTAATGTAACGTTTTATAATTTTTAATCTATCGGTGAAATCCCTATACGAATCACAGAAGAGCCGATCCGAAATTATAATATAGACTATTATAGGTAGGATTATTACCTATTACCATTACAGGCAAGACTATTACAGGCAGGACTATTACCTATTACTATTACAGGCAAGACTATTACCTATTACTAATACAGGCAAGACTATTACAGGCAGGACTATTACAAGTAGGACTAATACACATTATTTTCATTATTATCATCATTATTTCCTCGTGGGTTCGAATCCCAGCCGCGCTGATCTGAGAGTAAAATCTCGGACATGCACTGGACTGGTTATACGGAATATGGTCTAAATTGCCTAACGGTTTAAACATGTGGTATTAAAAAAGTGACAGATATCAGCGTAGTTGATCATTTCACAATAATGCGTGTTTACTTTACTTATCGTAGGAAAATTACAGGTTGGACTCTTACAGGTAGGCCAAAAGGAAGATTAACTAAACTGGGGAGAGAACGAGAGAACTTATCAAAGAGCAAATGATGGATGTCAACATGATTGATCACTACCCTTTAATTTTTAGCGCACTGTTGACAAGTCAAAAATCAACACAATGGTAAAAATAATGTTATGCATAGAATATGTGATATTAAACTCAATGCACCTAGAAAGTTGCATCGAATGAGTTAACAATTTTGCAATCCATTAGTATATTTTACTAAAAGTTCAAACCGTTAGGCAAATTTCAATTATGCATTTACCGGTCCTGTCAAAATATGAGATTTTACTATCTATACATCTTTGACGAGAATAGGAGGGATTTAGCGCACTCGGTTAAGCTGCGCGTCAGTTGAAAGAAGTTAAGCTCCATCGAGCCGGTTAGTACTTTGTGGGCGACCACCTTGTAAGACCGAGTGTTGACAGCTTTGAAAGAAAAAATCCCTAGGGTGTTGTATAAGATTATTCTTAAATCCGCGCCGCCTGCAATTGATGCGCCAACAAAAGGCAACGATTACTAATAACCATGAAGAAAAATGGAGGAAGTAACGAAAACTACAAAAATAGAAACCAAGAAAGGAAACTATGTAGCACATGCGGTATGCCATGTGTGCAACTATACGAACCAAAAAAATCGAACTCATGGAGTCCAATGCTCCTGTGGATGAGTTATTTAAAAATTTACGATTTTATCTATTTAAAAGACTCTACAATTTGGATATTTCTGGGCAATGATACGCATTCTTTCATATAAAATCTGGACGCCTTTTAGGATATTTGAGTAGGTCACTAAATGCATTATAATCCAGGCTAAACTTTGAATCCTTCCATCGCAATAACTCATCTCAGGATTATCTTCCTGTTTCTAGTTATCAACATCATATCCATACAGCAGCTGTTTTGTGGTCCTGGTCGATATAATTAAATACTCGCTCATAGTACATCATTAGATTATACATAGTAGTTAGTTTTAGCTTTTATTCTTCCAACTACGTCTTTCTTATTAGTTATATGTCAACTTTCAACTAGTGTTATTAGAATTACCATTGGCTTATTTAGGTTGCCGGCCGTCACTTTGAACAGAATTTATTGATTAGTAATTAGAGAGACAAAGTAGATTATCGCGTGAATTTTACGATGTAATTAAAATAATTATGCATAAATTTATTTTTAAAATTTACTGCTTCATTTAGGTCAGGGAAGAGCATAAAATAATTCATTTATAGTTATTTTCCGTGTTGTATCCGGGACATTAAAGAATGGACCAACTATGCGTTTATTAC
Source organism: Enchytraeus crypticus (assembly GCA_905160935.1). NCBI lineage: Eukaryota > Metazoa > Annelida > Clitellata > Enchytraeida > Enchytraeidae > Enchytraeus > Enchytraeus crypticus. Next base: position 1,100,507 of record CAJHZI010000718.1, read on the forward strand.
TGAGCCCAAAATTCTTTAAGAGACTTGAGAGTTAGTCACCAAAGTCGACAACAATTAAATGGAAAACAAGTGAATTTAGGAATAAGAATATTAACCTCCCAGTAACAAGAGTTTTTTGAGGCTTTTTCGCTATCATTCTTTGTTACGCTCTCACACTCTCTCTCTCTCACTGCACTGCTCCATTGCAGGTCCATGGCATAAAACTATTCCACATATATCTATCCTGGCTGGAGACAGCGGCGATGTGGGTAAGATATTCAACTGCGGATCAGTATGTGCGGGGGGTTCAAATCCTGGGCTCGCCCGTCACTGACATCGTTTTCGAGTGAGGAAACGGACGATAACATTATGTTAGCTTTTTATCCTACACTTTCTCTTCATATTAGCATATGAATTGGTTATCAAATGATTTGGAAACTCAAATTCCCAGTCTTCCTCTAATATTTTTTTCATCCATTCTTCCTTCAATTATCTCTTTTAGTCAACTATCACCTCTAATAACATAATCTGTCTAGTTCTTTTATCTATTCATGATGTATTGATATTCATTAATTATCTATTTGTGAATAAGACTATTAGTATTATTCTATTTAGCTCTTTTCTATTCGCAACTTTGGTCAGCTCATTTATTCTTCTCCATGGACACATTTCAAATGGTTATAGATTCAGAATATCCTCCTTCCTTAAAGTCCACGTATTCGAATTTACTAAACAGAATTTTAAGGGATAGAAATTGTAACTCGTATAGTCTCAAGTGATGCTCGAACACTTTGGTTTTCTCAGTCGACCTCTAATCGATAAAACCTCATAAAACTCTTGTTACTGGGAGGTTAATATTCTAATTCCTAAATTCACTTGTTTTCCATTTAACTGTTATCGACTTTGATAACGAACTCTCAAGTCCCATTATCAGAGAGTTTTGGTCTCAGTAATAAACGCATAGTTGGTCCATTCTTCAGTGTCCCGGATACATCACCGAAAATAACTATAAATGAATTATTTTATATAATGTAATGAAGTATTTTATATAAAGTTGATGATTTCTTACCAAAACACTGCTTCAAAAAATTTACTACTCTTTTATTCATAGTCAGAGTCAGTATTGCATTGAAATTTATGAAAATACCTACTCCACTCACTTGAGAAATTTGATAATAATGAATAATTCTATAATAAGTATTCTATTTAAGAAAAAAATAACAACTAAAACTTCAGGAACTATATGAAATAGTAAATTCACTTCCTCTACGCCAACCTTGCAATTTTAAGCTATTAAAACTTGCTCATCTATGTAGTCATAGCTCGGAAAAAATACCAAAAATGTTCGTAGACAAGATTAGCTTCGTCAGTTCTCTCCTATTAAAATATGAGGAAACCATTGAATTTATACAAACCTTATACAAATACTAACTATGGAAAAAGAACTACTAATTACATGTTCCCATTTATGGAATATGCTCCCTGAAAACATACAGGCAATCGGTTCTACCAATATTTATTTAAGGAAAATTAAGGAATACGTTGTGAACATGAAATAGCTAATTTACTTTCTTTGGCTTTATCCCACAAGTTTATGTTTTATGTGATTTTTCTGTTGACTTGCACTAGCTTTAAAATTAATTTGTAAGTTTGCAATTGTATTTTTGAGGTAACCAACTAGATGGCGCTTGTCGCTGTTTTGGTAGCCTCTATTTCTGATCAAATACATAGAACTACTACTACTGATAGAATAGACAAATTTTAATTATGTGCTGGTTATGTTTTCGACTGAATTATTTATTCTGATATGAATTCATGCTGTATATTATTTTGGACTTTTTATAACTAATATGTAATATTGCAGTGGAGTGTGATTCTGAAATAAACTTAGTCTCTCAGTCGAATGTCTCACCCATTATGCTTTGTAGCGTAAACAAACATTATTGATACTAATCAACCATTTCTTTTGATGATTCAATTAACTACCAGTGAAGTGTACTTTTGTTTTCAAGTTAACTAAGTTACATGTGTATAATACAAGGGACTATTAAATACGATAATGCAAAAATGATTGGATTTAAATATATAGGCCGAAGTGCCTAACCTAATTAATATTCATTTCTGTCGTTTTCTTTAACTGTTATGTTACTGCTTATAATTGTTGTACTCGTTGCTACGTTGTAACTATCTACTGTTTTCAGATTGTGATGAATAAAGAATTAAATTATGTTTCACAGTCTTTCTCAATAACCATCGGTCAATAATCCACCTTTAAAGGCACATCATTGTCTGCGTACAAATCTCTTTTGCTATTGTCGATTTCTTGAGAAGAGGCAACAAAACCAAGAAACTACAGTCGGTTGAACTGCGTGGTGTAGTGATTGCACGAATGGTTCTTCATAGCCAACCAAATTCAGTACTCTGCCCTGACCTATGTAGGCCTATATGACCTATATACGTGACCTATATACATGACCTGGATACATTACTTACATATATATGCAAGACCTATATGTATATATATATATATGCATATATATAGGCCTATATATACATATAACATATGTGAACAAACAATTGTAACACTAAACGAGCTACTTTACACTCAAGTACTAAGAATGTCAGCTGCTGTAGGCCTATAATTACCACGCACGTGGTAAAAATAATCTTTACGATTTCACCCGTCGGCCCAAAATTCGAAAACAGAATTATTACAAATGCCATATAGACTATGTGATAATGCTTTATAGTAATAGTGTAGAAGCTGCTAATTGCATTGGTGAACTATGATAATTTAAGATGATATTAAGTTCAGCCTGCAGCTGGTAAAGAGGCTTACATTATTATCTGACGCCTCCGAGTTGGAAATTCTGCAGATCTTAGAATATCCAACAATCTATAGGGATTGAGAAAATTCAGGACCAAATGTAAAGGAGCTTTGACCAAATCTCTATTTCTTGAACACCCACCTTCAGTCCAATTTCTTCACTTTCATCATCAAAGCAGTAATTTGCTAGTAGTAAATGATGAAATCTTGAAGTTAAAATGTTAAACATTGAAATGTTTTAATATGCTGTATGAATTTTGCTATAGTTTATAATCTACACTGACGATAAGTGATATAAAGGTTAATTTTGTTTTACAAAAATCAGATGGTTCTCGGTATGACGTGCCACTGACATCAATTCGAGAAAACAAGTATATGAGAAATAGGGAAACTGGCGTTAAACTATATTTTAAGGAGCTTCTGCATTTAATGTTCTACTTTAGTTAGATCTAAATGCGTTTAATAGCATAGGTATTACTGGGATGAGTAGTAAACCAATTTAAATTATGCTTTAAACATATAGTAGTTACAGGGTTACGAAGGACTTGGGATGCCATGACAGGATTTTTAATGAAGGTCCAGGTTGTCTAATGTAGTTGGCCACACTACAATTTTGCATGCAGGTCATGTCGTGCCTGAAAGCGTAAAAGAATTTAAATACTAACTGTATGAATTATTTCTCCGGCTTCAGATGTTCAACAATTTTTATACGAGACAGAGATCAAAACACTCAGCAATATGTACTGGAATTCATTTAAAAAATAGAACTAGAGTCTATATAATTTTACAAGTCTAGATGTTACCACAAATTAATTTAAGGCATTTAAGAAAACAAGCTTTTAGAGAAAATTTCAAGCGATATGGGATTTGGGCAAAACGCAATTTAAAAGACTTTAAAACAAGTTAATTTACCATCATTTATTACCTAATGTCTGTGAACTGAATCCATACTACTTGAACCTACTGAAATAAATTGGCAATTTAATTTAATGGTATCTAATGAATCTAATGAAGAAATGCATCTTAAATGTATATGAATATTGTTCGAAGAACAATTTCTTGGAAAAATGAACAATTTCGAACAATTCTTTGCACTTAATCCATTCTTAGAACGATTGTCTGGCGTTCTCTTTTAAATCCTTGGATTCAGAGTAAATACTTTCACACATGGGTACCAAAGATTAAATTTCCCGGCTTCTTATTTAACTTTAATTGCTTTTATATCTTCAATCATGAATTAGTAAAACCACTTGGACATTTTGGCTGCTCTCTATTAGTAAAACATGGTATCGTAAATATTTTAACAGAGTCGTGCTTTTGAAATTGGTTACAGGTAGCATGTGCAAGAATGGTATGAAATTGAAAACTTTATGAGAAAAATAATGTAATTTTTCCACTAGAATTTCAACAATAGGCCTTCACGTCAGATCAAAGTACGTGCAGGTTATAAAACAAATCAAAGTATAGCAGTTAACTGTTATATTATAAAAACAAAACACAAATAATAAAAATACATAGTTCACGAAAAATTATATAGTGGCAGTTGGATATTTACAGTGTAATAGATTTCGGTATGCAATAAAACACAAAACAGCAGTTAGGCTAATATCTACTTCAGCCTAACAATTTCAGCAATAATTTAGTAAGTGTATGTTGGTTTAATAAATCATTTCTGATATTCGTTACAGACATAGAGACATCTTCGGATTGAGAATTGAATGTTTAACTTCATTTTTATTACATGTTATTAAATCCGTATGTATTTAGTGTATATGAATTCGCAAAGTCAGGAATGGTATATTTACATTATTGTTTATAGGTAAATCACTGTCACAGAGGCCATCAAGTTAATATCACCTTACAGAATACAGATAATTAATACCTTAGTTAATTTTTAACAAACTCACAAGTTTTCAAAAATATAATTTGAGGGATTGTTTCCAGTGTCTTCCTGAGTTATTGCTTAGATTCTTCATGCGATAAGGTTAGCATAATTAAATTCAGTTCAATGGGGTCTAAACAAGGAAATGTTTCATTCTCTATGATTAATAGCCTACAGTTGTAGCTGTTAAATAACTAGATGTAGGCTTATGTTAAACAGCGTTACAGTTTATAGTTAGTTTGCGCCAATATAAACTGTTAACTTTTTCTGAAGGGTTTCGATACATTCGAGCTACCGTCCTACAGATTGGGTGAAGCTTAGTATAGTGCTCACACCACAAAGCACTCAAGAGAATTAAGTGCCGAACAAAAAAAAAAAAAAAACAACAACTGCCAAAGTAAATATGATGAAGAAGCTGCTATAAATATAAAGTAATATATAGATAAAATTAACTTATTAGGAAGATGGCGCCAGGATTTCTAGGAAAGAAATTAGGGTTGGCTTGTTTTAATAGAATAAAAGCTAACGAAATATGTAGGCTGAAATTCTTCGTAATTTAACAATTTCTATATAAATCGTTTCGAATTGCGAAATTTGATATCATCATATAAATGTGGCTGAAAAGTTATTTTAAAGAATCATTTCTACGTATTAAAACGTAAATTTAGAAAAATTTGAAATTAAAATAAAACTGAATTATTGCGCAGAGCAGATAGTTTGTTCATTATAATATTATTAATTTACCAAGAAGAACAATATTACTAATTGCCAGTAGGCCTAAATGAACTAGATTTTAGCTCTAGCAAGAATCATAATAGTTGCTTTATCGAATCTTTTCAAAATTCTACCAAACAAATCGTTTTGTTTATTTATTGCAGTCTCTTTGCATAAGATGGCATAGAAATTGAATAAAATTCTGTAATTATTCGATCAAATGAGGCATGCAACAATCCACTACCAGCTGAAGCTGTATTGGCTTCAGAATCTTGAGTACTCCCACGCGTTGTTCTCTAGATTCCCTCATACCATTCTCAGAGGCCAATCGAGACAAGGTTTACGACATTTAATATTCCGAGCAGGTTTGCAATTAGATTACTAAATCTGTCTTCATCGTATTAATGGCAGTGCTTCAATGACTTCATTTGAACAAAGATAATCTGGCCTTCAAGTGCTTTTATCTTCTTTCAATTGAAAATTATACAATTATACAGTTTACATCTCTCATTAAAGACAGCCCAACATATTGATCTTGCCTGCATGAAACAAATGCCTGCCTATTTTGCATGCACGAGCGAGCTCACCTATTATCATTAATTAGCTTATTTTTATATCTAAGTTTACCATAGTTCACATTTAGTTTGTGTTTTTCCCGTTGCATTTGCTAGTTTGTATGTTGTGTATGTGAACTCTACAAGGTTGAACGATCCTTTTTGGTTTTCTTGTTAATTTAATTTAATTGAATTAAACAGATCTCAATGTGGATAGCGTAGATTCATTCTAGAGCCTAGCAGTTTTTACGTTAGATGACGTGTTAACATTTTAAATGATTATCTGTTACGTTGAACGAAAGTTTTGAAATTGAAAGTACTTAATTACCGGTTAAAATCTTGGATATACAATTTTGCACAGGACCGGTAAATGAACAGTAGAATTTTTAAGTATTATTTTAACTCTTTAGCATGGTATTAGAAATATTTATAATCATGTTGGTAAGCTATTGATTTTACTACACTGTGTGTTTCGCAAACACTTATAGTCTGTAATAAGAAGGTGACTAACCAGGAATTGGAGAAAGCAATACGTATCCTCTCAGAATCCGAACAAATGTCTAACTATAGGCTTAGATATTACAATAATAATATAATATCTTAAGGCCTGGTTTAGCACATTGGTATAGCGTGCGCGTCATCAACGAAGTTAGCTTATCTTAGTATCGTTTATTTGTTCATCACAGCACAGATTATACAAACAATAGGAACGTGCATGCAGTTAGATAAACAAATAGCAAAACAAAAGTTAAGCAGTGCCTGAGTCAGTTAGTACTTAGATGGGTGACCACTTCGGAAGTCCGAGTGCAGACAGATTGAGTAAAAGACTCCAGGACGCTGGAAGATTAATCCGAGCAGATCTGTAATGCAGTAAACGCTCTTTGCGGTTTGTTAGTAACGAGTAGCAGTAATCATGGAATGAGGGATGTAAAGAAAATATAAAAAACTTGGAGCGATCTTTAATTAGAGATACAGCATAGAGGAGTATATGTAGGAATATAATCTTTGAATCTATCAATTGTTAAAACACTTGTTCTATAATGGCAATGCTGGTTGACCGTACAAAGCTGCAACTTTCAGTGTAAAATTGTCAAACAAGTACAACAATGCACCTCTTTTACAAGTAGATATCTGTCAACGAAAACAAGAGATGACAGTCTCATACTTGCATACATGTGCATAACTAAAATTAAGCTGCTAAGTTTTTGCTGTAATATATTTTAACTTGCTACACTAATGTGTTATATTAGCGTTCCTAGTGATCAAGCGCGTCTTTATTCATTTTCATAGAAACATATGACACGAAGCCACAAACTGATGTGCTTTCGGTTTTAGCTCTTTCGCACTTACATGCATATGTACATGCACACGAAGTTGACTCGGTTCGTCTCAATGTTTTCTCTTTTGTTTGTCTGACACTGCTGTCCAGCTTTTCATCAGTAAGCATTCGCTATGTCGCCTCCATTGTCATCCGAAGATTAATTTTATGTCACTTAAAAACTGACGGAGTTCAATCGTTCGCTGTCAGGAACGACCAATGCTAGAATAGAGTAACGTATAATTTTTATTTATATCGAAAATAAATTTGATATTTACAATTTCTGGATATAAATTTCATTTATTTTCCTTAGGCCTCTAACAATTTTTAGTGTGACCTACATCTTGGGAATATATAGGTTTATAGGTTAATATAGCTTATGCAAATACACATGTCCCTTGAAATATTTTGAGCTAAATGTGCATGCACATTTGTATGCTAATATCAAGCACTTTACAGCTAATATAAGAACTTTACATTCCAAGGAGAGATGACTTATATGATAACAAGGCTTGCTGTTTTCAACAAAAAGGAATGGAAATCAGCAGAAATGCAGAAACGCATACTATCCAGGTAAAACCAGGCATGTGAAAGCATAACGAGGGAGAGAGTGAGGCAGAGATGGAGAGAGAGAGAAAGAGAGAGAGAGAGAGAGACAGAGAGACAGACAGATAAAATGAGACACGGAGGATGATAGAATGACAAGAATAGAAGAAAAAGAGGCTCTATTAAAGTCATATATCTCCCTCGTAATTATATAAATACCATCAGAAGCATTTAAAGAGATTATTGTCGAGGTTTGCTAATAAAGTAAATGTTTCTTCTCTAAGTTTCCGAACATTAGGCTGAGATTAAAACAGAGCAATTGAACCTCAGGCTCAATTACGCCAAGCATTGTCTTTGGCTTTCTTAATTGCTTCCACTTAAGTGAGTCGATTGGTTTTTTAACAAACCTGGTATCACATGCAGGTTCTCAGTGAGTGGGAGTATTTGCAATTATAAACCTTCCTGCTTTACCGTCAACTTTATAAACATTTTTTGATAAATTTTTGTTGTTATTTTAGCCTAGATAATGAAAGGTATATCTCTCTCTAGTGCTCTCTCAAGCGGCAGGTCCAAGGTACATATTCTTACTCACATGCTGCTTTTTAAGCTCCATAAATATCACACCATCGAGTAACGAGTTAATCCCTTCACAAATGGTTATGCCTAATCCACACCTGATTGTAGTCTATAGCTTGAGAATAATATGGCTTCTGAGGTGGTTTCCCGTTTCCTTCCTCAGTTCCATAGTGGATTAACTGTCATTTAATCTTGAGAAAAAATTTAATGGTGAGGTGGGTCCCCTCATCATGAAAGGTATATATAAATGTATAATACACTTTATAGTCAATTTATTCGTCAATGTTAGTTTAAGAAAATTGAGAATAGCTCAACGGCAAACTGCACCTATTTTTGAGAGACAACCGACGTTGATTTTGAAGAAAGCAAAATGACTTAGAAACATTGCAAGTAAAATTTCACAAGAATATATTCACTCAAACATTGGCGTATCACCAGGTTCGGTGAATGCATTAATGGTGAGATCTGATTGCAAATCAGGTTCTTATTAATTAACAGTTTAAACAAAAAACGTTAAAAAATAAATCATTAAACTACCAATGTACAGAATATTGAAAATAGAAGCAAAAATAGAAAAATCGATAGCTATCAATATACCGTAAGGTGATATTTTCTTCAATCCTTGTAGAACTAATTTAGAACCAAAACACATCGATAAATATGTTATTCGTAGGAAATATCAAATTACAATGCAATAAGTGTTATTACAAATACCAGTTGATGAAATTTTATTAGAAAATTTACTGAATTCCTATTCAGTAACGTTCCAGCCGTGCTTAAATTTAAGCAATTGGATTTTAAAACTAAACATTTCCGGGAATATCTCCAAACGATTGCAAAGACACTGTTTTAATCTTCAATAGACAAAAATAATAATGTAAAAATACACGTTAATTTTACTACATGTAGCTTCATACTGAATATCTTAAGTGTTTATATCCTCACTCGTCAGTTATTGTTTGCATTAGATTAGTATTTCAGTAATGACTTTAAATAATTTAGACTACTCGAGATTTAATTATACGGTATATTGCTACCTACAGTAGAATAGCAAGCTAAATGAAATTTGAATTGTTGAGATGCAATAAGTAATGATAAGGTATCTGTTCATGAGATGTTGACCAGATTAGTGAACTGGCAAAGCAAAATATATCCTATGAAATTATTTTCTTAGGAAATATTAGCATGTAATATTTAACAAGAAAATATATTTTATTAGAACCACTAATTTCTTTTTTTTAGAAAAACTAAAAAAGAAAAGAAGTCACATCATTCAGACAGGTCTTACACACACATCATACAGAAACATCATACAGACATTTCAAACAAACGTATTATTCACACATATCATTCAGACATATTACAGACATATAAAACACATAATACAGGCACATCATTCATAAACATCATGCACATACATCATACAGACACATCATATACACACATGTTAACATCATACACACATATCATACACACATATCATAAATGCACATCATTCTGACATCAATCCATATGAGTACATCAATCATTTACGTCATTGTTTTGTCGCCTGTTTGTGCAGATTCTAAAAAGTGACGTCCCTGACATTGTCTTATGGCGAGGAACCGGACGTTAAATTATTATCGATTGATTTAAATCACGCCAATCATTTAAATCAAAATCAAGTAGATAATTTTATCCTGAGGCCATTTGAGAGGTCACAAAGTGTCCTATCTAGCTGATCACCGCAAGAAGCAACGCTAGTAATAATTAATTAGTAGTTTATGTACTATTACAATTACACGAAATAATAACAACACCAATGATAAGAATAGTAATAATAATAATAATAATAGTATTAATATAAATCTAATACAGATACTCTCTCTCTATAGTGCACTAAGAGAGAGAGAGAGCTAAAGAATCTATAATTTAAATCTTAGAATTTATGTAAATAAGGCTAAACAATAGAGATCTATTCTGAATAAACAATGGTCTAATTATTGTAAAATTACTGAAAAAACTTTGATACTTTCTACTCTACTTTTGAAGTTTACTCCTAGCAGATATATTCTAGAATCATATTTAGCTATAAATATGAAAGATTTTAAAGCGCGCATGTATAAAAGCGAATATACATGTAGACAGATTATTGAATAAAGTACAGATTTAATCATGTTTTGAACAATCTCTTATGATATTAAAAGTTTTTTTTACAAATGCTTTAATTTTGCAATTCGTGGCTGATATCTTGTCCCAAATCATTTGAAAAGAACTGCTCTGTAGTAATATTGCCATAATATTGGACTCCTCTACAAGCTCTCTATGCTTTTAAGTCACCTATGAGATTTTAATATTAAAAAGAACTCCAATTATGAATAGGTCAACACAGCATGATTACAAGCTGCTCCTTATCAACAAAGTTCATTAAGAAACTTTTAGTTTAGTGATAAATTTACCTATCACAGTTCAAAGCGTGCAGGTTAATTATTTTTACACAAATCACAACGATATAATATATCAAAGTCTATGTATGTATAATAAAACATTTGCATAATCTGAGTAGCTTTTAAATCTCCTATTCAGGAACGGAACATCAAGAGAGAGAAATCTAGTAATTCACGACATCGTCATATAGAACGTCATAAAGAAGAAGAATCAAGGGAGACTAGCTATAGGTACAAATAGCATCTAAACATATTCTGAACTTTGTCTTTTCTCCAATTTCATATTGTTCTTTGACTAGCCCCCTTTTTTTTTTTTTTTTCATATTCAGTTTCTTAATTATTTGCGAAATAGCCTATTTTAACCCTAATTAGGTTTACAAATTGAAACTTTAAACAATAATTTACATCTGAATTTAGAGAGACGAATCTCTAAATAACTCAGCGGGTAAGTGCGTTAGATAACATCATAAAATTTAAAAATGGCTGATCTTAAGGTCCTGCAGAGCTATTCAGAGAGTCTAATCTCGTACATTCACAAGACTGGTAACATGGATAACATAGTAAACTGTCTAATGATTAAACATGTGGTAGATTTCAATTATTTTATTTCAAATTAGTTTATTCAAGGTTTAACTCGCATTTTTTGTTGTTCTTTTCGTTCTTATTTCTCATGTCATGTTCTGTTCTTGCTGCCATGCATTTTGGTGAATAGCGATCATACTACATGTATATATATTTCAACACAGATGATCAGTTAACAATTATGCATGGTTTATATCTTGAGCTGCTCAATGAAGCAATGCTGCTTGATAAGAATATTAACAAATATTCGAAAGTTGATGAGAATCCAGCCAGATTTCATTATGGTAGATGTTGTCGATTGAATTCATTTAATTTACTCACTTATTTAATTCAATATGGCTTTTGAGTCATGTATTCAAGATTTAGCCGTCATCCATGATCGAAGAGTTATTACTTTCACATAATTAAAAATGAATAAAATTTGCCATGACCGCGTATGTATTTTTTACTATATACATTTGTATTTATTTTATACTCTGTTTTTTATTGTTACCTTTTCACTCTAGCTAATTTCAATGAACGGAATTAAAACTATACAGGAAGTAAGCATAAGACAACTGTACTGAAATTTTAGTTGTGTTGAACGATGAAGTGTTCTCAAATTTAATTTATAAATCTAAATATACTAGAGTCTGTTTAGATGTGTTATATTCTAATAATTTTTTGTCACTGAAATAATTTTATGACAAAACGAAGGCTAATATTTGGTTAAATTTGAGAAGTAAAATAAGTAAAAATTCAATTCTAATAAGTCTTGGGTGATTTGGCCATTAACTACTGTATATTGAAGGAACGTAAACTTGTAAGAAAATACCATAATCAAGATAGAAAGTAAAACCATCAGATTGAAATAATATCAGGACAATGGAACATTCTCTACTTAAATTAGAAAAGTTAAATGACCTTTTACTTGCAACATATTGAACACTTGCACTTTATGCGATTATGTAATTGCGTGTGCAAAATTTCTCACAGTTGTAGATTGTGGATCCCTATTTGGCGAACAGAATGTCACAACCTACAGACTCTATTAATAAATGATTAATCTAAAATTAGCTCTCAAAGACACAAAACTACATAGCGGACACTTAAAGCTATCCAATCTTTCCTCACTTTAAAAAATATCCAATTAAATATAATATTTATTCTAAACTTGCTAAATATTTAGTTCATCGTAATGGCCGTAATTACCGAATTATTTATATTCTACTTTTATACATAGCTGTCGACCTTCAAGCTATAAGATTATCACTAGAATTAGTTGTGCGCGATATTACTGTATGATAAAAATAGATACTAATTTGTATTTATTGATAAATGTATGAATATGTAAGTAGATCTCTACAGCAAATATTTTAAAGTGAAAAAGCTAAATGTGATGGAGAATGATTTGAATAATTAAGTTCTAAATTAATATAACAGAATTAATGCAATAGAATAGAAGTGAACTCGTTATTGCTATAGAATGGTATAAGGTGTACTAATGATTCCGTTTCAATACAAAACTTTACTGTGATGATAATATAATTTTATTAAAGTCAATATAATTTTGATCAGTAACAAATGAGTTCTTAATTAATGACAGTAATCTCTAAATCAGTGAATTATATATCGAAGAATTTAAGAGAAATTAAATCAAATAACAAGTAGGCCTAATTGTCGCAGTCCAGATAAACAGCAGTTACACTGATGCGTAAAAACGAATTCCCTAGAATAATTTTACACATAACTAATTCAACATGTAATTTGCATGTAATTAACATATGATTCTACATGCAATTTAAATGCAATTATACATACATTCTACATGTAATTATGCATGTAATTTGCATGTAAGCAACGTATAATTCTACATGTAATTGCTTAACATAGTTTAAGTGGTCTATTGTTTCAGCAGCCCTTTTGATAATTTTTAATCTCAGTTTAAAATTATACCCCTGTCTATTTTGTATGCATGACCTATTATCATCATTTATCATATTTTTCTCTAAGTTCACCATAGCTCACATTTATTTTTTGTTTTTTCCTGTTGCCTTTGCTTTTTGTGTGTTGTGTATGTGAACTCTACAGGGCTGAATGACCCTTTCGGTGTTCTATTAAAATGAAATGAATTGAACCAGCCAATTTGGTACATAACGTGCTAATGTTAATAAAAAATATATTAAAAAATAAAGACCTTAGAGAAACTTTTCTCTCGCATCTATCACCGACTCAGTGGATGACGCTGTTTGACGGCTTCGAATCACATTGACTCCACCTCCTAAAATAACTCCGCCTCCTACATAGACCCCGCCTCCTACATAGACCCCGCTTCCCATATAAACCCCGCCTCCCATATAAACCCCGCCTCCAATATAGACTCCGCCTCCAATATAAACCCCGCCTCCTATATAAACCCTGCTCCCATATAGATCCCGCCTCCCATATAAACCCCCCTTCCGCTAGGTACTGGAAGATCCTGGTTGACTGCAAAGATGGCTTCTTAATGCATATTAAAGCCCAGGTTAAAGGCTAAAGCCAAGTTTAACGTCAGTTTCTGCTGGATAACATGTCAGAGACGAGAGAGCATTCGAAGTTGCGCCTTGCACCTACTGCTCAGATGTCGAACTACATGTCAACAAGCCATCGGTTCAGCCCAGTAGACTACAGTGTTCAGTTTTAATTGCAGACATATTTTTAAAATATTAATTTTTCACATCGAATGAAACCACTTTATACTTTCTAGAAATAGTAACAATTACATGAGATTAGGCATCACCGACAACTGCAAGTGACCCTACGGAAAGATTACCTCGTAAACAGTCGAAAAAGTCGAACAACAATTTATTTATGATGCGTCAGTGTCAAACGAACATAACTTCAGATTTTCTAAATTTTCATTTCACAAACTTCATTTAAGTTCGCTTAATATTAGTAATTTCGTTTTCACTTAATTACATTTACATCTGCTATATTTCACTGTTCTAAGAGCAAACAATCTTCTACAGCAGAACTAAACAGGTCTGACTTCCTCGTGTGATACAGGCTAGTTGTCTACGTAGATAATCGTAAAGTCAAAGTTGAGTAGTAGGTGTAAAGTGTATCGATGAAATGTTATTATCACTGTAACGAGGTAATAATTACCAGCCCCCACGTCTAAGCGTAGCCACTGCGATGTGATCCTGAGGCAACAATGCTGCTGGAACAACATTTAGCGAGCTGATTAACGCTTGATTGGAGTAACAACAGCGAGGTCTCGAGAATGTCTCAATCTCGTCTCTCGATGACATGACACAATTAATTCTGCAGGCACTGATGAAATGGTTGCTGCACGGCTCTCTATAGCAATGAACTGCTGGATTTGTGTGATTTTTCATTAACTTTGCCCGCTCTTCAGCTACATGCAATGATCTTTCAATGGAATTGTTGTTATTTTTATATGAAGATCTTTTATTCGTCAATTAGACAACTATGAAATATACCAAGTGACTTACAACTCTAAATTACTCATATACTCTAATATACTCAAAATTGGACCAATAAAATGGAAATATCATCGATCGCAGTTTAATGCAGATACGTTCGAGTTAATGAGAAACATCTTGAATAGAATTAATGACATTTAAATATCAATTGTATTGAGAGCAGATGCTGCTAAGAAGGTCAATCTGAATTGCGTCATGATTTCTGAGCAATAGACTAATTATATTATATTATATTACAAGTGATGTTCTATCATATTCAGTCGTATTGTTCGATCGTATTATGACCCATAGAGCTGACTGGGCTACTTTGTCAACCTCAAGACAATTCCATTGTGAGAATTCAATATTTTCAGATTTAATTCAATCGCCACAAGAATAATAATTTCATAGATTAATTGTTATTTTGGGTACTTCGAAGATAAAGAATCTATTATCTTTCAAATAATCACGTATAAATGAAGTAGTCTGGTACGACACCACTTAGCTTGTTTAAAAGGTTAATGCATTTTTACGTCAGTTTATTGTTGTAACTGACATCAGTGAAATGGCGAGCTCTGGATTTGAATTCAGTATCTACTGGTCCCCAATTTAATATATCATCGTACGTTAAAAATTGATCATATGTTGCTACAGACTCGAACAAATCTCTAATATGGTATTCAATCAGTCCATCGTGGACTGCATGTGGGTTGAGCCGGTGACTTGTTGGCATTTTGTTCGACAGCTCCGTACGATAGCAGAGTTCAAATCCATGCAGTGCCGTCTCCGTAATTAGCAAACTATCCAACACAAAACTGACTTTAAACTAGAGATGGGAATTTTATGAATTTCCAGAGTTCGGGTTCGGTTCGGTTCGGGTTCGGTTAGCAATTGACAATTTGAGAGTTCGGTTCGGTTCGGTTCGTTGAAATTGAAAGTTCGGTTCGGTTCTGGTACGGTTCTAACAAGGGTTCGGGTTCGGTTCGGGTTCGGCTTGCTTTCCAACTCGCAAGAGTTCGATTCGAGTTCGAAATGGTTTGGTTTGGAAAATGCTGCAATAGTTTAATTTTACTTATAATAATCATGGTTATGACACACATGTTTAAAATGGTTTATGGTAAATATGCTTAAAAATTCATTAAGTTATAATAGCTGCCACATTTTTTCACCTGGGTAAAAATATGACAATGAAAAAAGGAGAGAAGTGGTATTTATTCCTGTACATTTCTTAAAATATTGTTAGTTGACCAACAAATGTTCATAATGTACATATTTAGCTTTATTATTGTATCTGAAATATTTTCTTTGATTATAACGAGCAAATAGAATGCTTTATCGATTTTTAAATTTTTATTATCACTATAGGCCTATATATACGTTTATAATTAAGTGAAAATGTCTTGGCTAAAATTTTATCCAATATTTCAGAGACAAAGTGCCATTTAGTAACATAAAAATGTCAAATAAAGATGATTTGGTAAACACGTGTACTTCCATAGAAAAATGATCATAATAGTTTACTATCAACTGACCAGTAATAAGCTTCATAATTTACCTTAGGGTTTCAAATTTGAAACTCTCAGATCAATTATGTGGTTACGAAAATAGTTACGAAATTATTGTATCGCTATGGTGCAAAATTATTTACTCCAGATAGCCTTAACACATATAAAATATCATATATAATTATTTGTAAATCTGTCGGCAAAAATACTAAGGTAGCAAACTAAAATTAGAAAAATTCATAACTTGAATTTAACAAGAACAAATCCACCTAACTTAAGTCAAGCATTTTCAGATTTTTATGGGATACTCTCAACAGTTTTGTCTCGTTGATGTAAATCTTCATTCCATATTTCAATGCCGTATCATTCAGACTATCCACTATCTTATGTAGGCCCATCTCGCTTCCCGCTACCATTCCTTTGTACCGCTACTATTTTACAGTTTGTGTCGGAATCAGCCTTACCTGAATATATGCCGTTAGATACTGTAAGACGTGTAAATGCAAAAACTAATATATATTTGTATTGTTCTAACTATCTTTATTTAATGTCATGCTGGTGAAGAAGAAAGGAACTACAAGAGTTTGGTTCAGTTCGGTTTGGATGAAGTCTGGGTTCGGGTTCGGGTCGGGTTCGGCCAGAGTCTGGATTCGGGTTCGGTTCGGGTTCGGTCAGAGTCTGGGTTCGAGTACGTTTCGGTTCGGTCAAAATTCTAGATTTTAGGTTTCGGTTCGGTTCGGGTTCGGTTCGATTCCCATCTCTACTATAAACCAGGCTTTAGCTTCAGCTGCGTAATAGTATCACAAAACAGATGTTAAATATAGTCTAAACAATTGAATGCGCTATCGCTTATTTAATTTTACATGTATATATTTATGTATATATACTTGTATATACTGTATATACGTATATATATACACATATATAGGTATGCACGTATATATATATATATATATATATATATATATATATACATATCTATATATATATATATATATATATATATATATATATATATAGGTATAATATATATACATTATATATTTATCTACACAGATATATATATATATACACAAATAAGTATTGAATATATTAGACAATGTGGTCATGCAGCACATTCTTATTGCAAGGACTATAATGCGGTCAGCATCACGGCTAACGTTCCCGGATTGAGAAACGTCTTCTACATTAAATTTCGCGCCTAATTATTTGCTATAATTTCTAAAGAATGACTTTATAATTAGAATATTACTAGATTAACGGGGCAATATATTTCAGCATCTCTACCTATCTTTATATACCTTTTCGTGTAAATATGGCTAAAATAACTGCGCGGTATAGCTAGACTTAACTCATAAACTATCTGAACTAAATATTAAGTCTTGCTGTTAAGATTTTAAAAAGTGAACCATCTTTCAACATTTCCAGAAATTCTATCAATAACTAGTCTTATAAAAATTTTTAGCACCGAAATGAAACTACACTTACCGTTGCGGACCTGGAGCAGATGCTGCTTTCTGAATAGATTGACAAAGATGAAAGCTCACTACGTCAGCAATGAAAATAAATCAGATAATGTTGGGCTAACAGTTTGAGTTGCTATGTAGTTACAGTAGAGCATCCGATTATTCTACGCTCTTGATACAATTCTTTGCAATACTGTTTATATCTAAACAACTTATGAACTGATCTAGCCAAATAAATCTGAAAATATAAAATAAATAATCTTCAGCGTTTCACTCATCAGAATAACTTAAAGCGCAAATTATAGATGTAATAAAGCTAGTAATATGAAAATCTCGCTTTCCGTTGTTTGAAATACATTGGTTTATACAAGTGCCAACCTACAGTATGTGAAGGTAGCCGACATACACTCACTTATCGTAAAGTCAAATCAGTTGTAGATTCCTTCAGGAATTTGTGTCTTGCAAACAGAATGCTCCAGAAAGCATTGCATTGAAATAACAGAACATGTATTGTGTTAAACAAGAGGTTTATCTCAAAACATGAATGTAGAATTAATGTAGAGTGAAGCAGGCAAGTCATGACATAGTTAGATTTACAATGACGTTTTTCAATGCATTATAGGATATGTTCAAAGTCTTGATTTGAAACTATCAAAACTTTGAACATATCCTATAATGCATTGCCTAAACAAGAGAAAGAAGAGAAAGATGACAAAATAACAACAGTAGCACATAATTAGAAGGTTACAGTCACAAATGACAATATTTGAAAACACAAAAAGCCTATAGTAGGCTAACGAGCGAAAATAAAGAATCAATTAGTCTTTGTCTAGATCTAAAGTCCATATTCCTTCACTGTTTTCAGGCTCAGTAGGGGAACTCTGACGATCAATAAGTTGACTCTATCATAAAGGCTTAAGTCTTTATTAAACCATAACGTAACTTGAAGATATGGTTTTCGAGGTAGTTTTCCCATTGTCTTCCTCCGCTCCAGCTACATGACTGTGCAATTCGTAAATGGCCCGGGTCACCTTTAGTCACCAGGTCATAACATGATTCTTCGGTTATAACTCACGAAATGTACAACTTTAAAATGACCAAATATACTTTTACAATATGACTTGTAATAATACATGTATTTATCATTTATGATATAGGCATTGAGGTGATTGAATAGGCCATGATGAATGAAGACTGATCCAATGCACAAATTTGAATGCAGTGGACTCTATAGCTTGCTCAGTAGTGATCACGCAGCCATCAATCGAACAACAAGATCTTTAGCAGAAGGAAGCTGGTGCTTATGCTAGTAGTTGTATTCCACCGAAAAAGTTAAACTGTACGTAATACTCCAAATTGCGTTGATTTGATTTTTATTAAAATGGAGTTAAATAATTTTAGTAGAAAAATTTGATATTGTTAAAAACATCGAAACTATTGTGAAAAATTATTGTTAAACTGCTGTGTTTGCCTGCATATTACACAATAGCCTGAGCCGGTAACATGTAGGTAAATTGTCCTACTGCAGACTAGAAGGTGCAGGATTCAAATACAGTGTTCGGCCAACTCGTTTAACTGACGCTTAACTCGACTTTTACTTCAATTACAAATCAAAACGGAATGAAAACTTAAAACACCTTAAGAAACTTTGCCTGGTAAACATCCCTATTATAATTCCCGTCAGCGTCGTGGCTGACTTTAGAAAACAGTGTGAAATAGTTGTGTTGGACCACAATCTTTATTCATTGTATACGAGAACGTTTTTCATTTAAACAATTTGTTCTTGAAGGATTACAAATCATCCGAATATTACTCGATGTTTATTATTCTTACTACATAATAAATTATGGAGAAAAGTTTAAATATGAGCAAGTTTGCTATTGTTTAATTCTTTCATTAATTAAACACTGATTTACAGAAACTGTCCAACACAAACTGACGTAGCGGCGTCTCCATCCAATTTCATACAAATGTGTGTACTAACACTACGACTTGTGAACCGAGGCATTTCCTTGTTCTTGCTGTAGACCTGTAGAATCCACGCAAGACTGAGTTTTTCAATGCCTTATGTACGAATATATATATATATATATATATATATATATATATATATATATATATATATATATGCTCCTGTATATACACAATTATATATAGGCCCTATATATATATATATATATATATATATATATATATATATATATAGGGCCTATATATAATTGTGTATATACAGGAGCATATATATATATATATATATATATATATATATATATATATACAGGAGCATACTGTATATGCATATATATATATATATATATATATATATATATATGTATATGCACATATAATAGAAATCAGAGGACTACTACGGACTCTCCTAGCACGTATGGAATATACTTTAAATTTGCCCATTCTTGAGAATCTAACGCTAATTATATTATTAGTAATACTTTTCTTGCGCTAATTATTAGTAATTGCTATCTAATAGCGCTAATTACTAGAAATACACTAAATAGCGTGATCTCAGCGGAAACAGTATTTAGCTTTTGACTCAGTTTGATATCCGAATTTTGCATAATACATGTATTATGCAGTCTTAGTGAAAATTTTGAATGAGGTTAAATATATTCCGTCGTCCTTTTATAACCAGTTGACTAATGATATCTCATAACGATTACTAATACAGCCTGTTCTCTACACGGAGTCAGGATGCAGAGATTAAGATCTGAAGTAATTTGTCATCTACCGTACGCTGAAAAATCGATTAAAATAATTTGCTTAGGAATAACTTTTCTTTAACTTTTTATTTATCTGACGTGAAGGACTTCAAAATTGTTTTCTGCTGATGCGGCGCAATCAGTTTATATATGAATGTAATGAATGTGATGAATGTAATGAATGTAATGAATATGAATGCAGTGATGTGAATGTGAATTTAATGAATATATAATGAATATGAATGTGAATGTAATGAATGTGATGAATATAATGAATATGAATGTGAATGTAATGAATGTGATGAATGTAATGAATGTGAATGCAATGAATGTGAATGTGAATGTAATGAACGTGATGAATGTAGTGAATGTGATGAATGCAATGAATGTGAATGCAATGAATGTGCTTTTAGCGACTACAAACAGATGCCACAATGTATTTCTCAGAAAATTATCTCAAGATTCTAGACCCTTAATAATTTACACATCGTCATCGACTTCAGGCAACATCCAGCACTCAACACATACAATATACATGTAGCCATAATCTGTCTGTGATATACATAAAACACGCTAATGACCAATTATTACGATTATCAAATATTTAATTTCGACAACCATACATGTAAAAAAGCATAAAATTATGCCTGTGACAAGAGTCGATAGTCTAATAGCAGGATTGCGTTTACTAGTGTTGTGACCTTTCCTAATTTTTATTCTCTGAAATGAAATATTTTAGAGCTTTTGCTGCATGCATTATTACGTTTCGATATCTTTAAAAACTCTTTACCCATGTTGTGCCCGAGTTTCTGAAGAATAAACCAACCATGGACTGCATGTGTCGTAAAAGGCGACCTAGCACTGAAAACCAAACCAACGTTATAAAGGTTATTCGGTTCCTGAGCAGCATTGGCTTCAGAAATTTGCTACTTTATTTTCTGAAACGAATGGAAAGTTTAAAGGTCAATTCGTATCCCGAGATTCCCGATCCTAGCTAAATTTGAAAAATGTAAACTTAATAAACAATAAATTTGAACGTCTATTTCCTCAATAAAACGTCTGTAGAAACGGTCCGGATGGAGTTTACACTTCGGGTCTCTTGCTTAGAAGTTTTCTGCAACCAGTGTTAACCAACTGTATTACTGACTGCAACAAGGTTGAAATAATTGGGATTGGTAACAAGGTCGAAGCTCCATGGAAGGAGCTTGAAAAACAGTTGTATCAAATATATAAATAGGTATATATATATAATTATATATATAATTATATATATATATATATATATATATATATATATATATATATATATATATATATATACACTGTGAGTCATAAAAAACATGTGCGCAGTATTTCGTGCACAACTTTGACACTTGTGGACCGATTTTGAAAATATTTTCAGAATTATAAAGAAGAAGAAAAGCATTATTCTTAAATCTAGTTTTTGTGACACTTCCGGTTTATTTTAAACAATAGCCGACGATTTTACAAACATAGTCTGTTTTTGTTGACATTTTCAAATGGTGTTTACTAATGAAGCTAAAGCGCTCATAAAAGACTTGTACCTCTTAAGGGTTATGGCGCACATTGGTTGATTGCCAAATTTCCAACAAAAAAACTGGATGCTGGGAGGGCTAGATTGCTTATTAGAGAAATTACGCCGAAAAGAAGAAAATAAATAACGTGGACAAGCAACGCATGGTGGACGTTTGGCAAGACATGCAGCAATCTGTCATCGACAACGCAATAGATGAGTGGCTCAAGCGTCTCCGAGCTTGTATGTGCGCCAAAGGAGGACATTTTGAGCATATGCATTGACAGTTGACAGTAGTTTTACAACACTGTTTGTTTCGTGTGTTTCATTGTTAGTTACACTGGATTTGTAAACATTCGGTAGCGATTGATTTACTTAAACTGAATATTTTCAGTCGCGCATATTTTCAAGCACAGCTTCAACGCAAAAATAATAATTAACAGAATCACTTAACGTTAACTTATTGCAAATGTTATCCTGATTATATATATGCAAGAAGTTTTACAATCGGTTCACTAATACCAAAGTTATGGGCGAGAGAATGCGCACATGTTTTTTTTTTGACTCACAGTGTATATATTGCAGCATTTTCTTTTCATGACAGAAAACAGCATACAGAAAAAATTATATTTATACAAATATGACAGTGCCAATTGAATGTGGGTTACTGTGACTGTGTCTTATCTCACTGCATTATAAATTTAACCAAATGAAATCTTAAAACCTCGTCAGGTAGACGCCTACGCTAAATACATGCGTACGTGTGTTAGATACCAATCATGAACAAAGTTCAATTCCACTAAATAAATGCTATTTTCACAATAATGCGCCAAAGACTTTCTTCTTGTTAGAAGTTTCATATGAATTTCCAGAATTCATTTGGAAAAATTATTATTTTATTTAAATTGTAAATGTTAAGCCAATTGATTAGCCGATTACTATGATATTAAAACAGATAAAGGCAATCTAGCGATGCCAAATATTCCTACATGTATGTGTTGTTAGAGGGCGTTGAATTCTGAGGATATTATAAATCAATATTTAACTTTGTTGTAGACTTTAATTGAAGCATCATTATAGACAATTCTCTATTTTATCATAATCGTTTCCTATTATTTCTGTATTTCGCAGCAATTGTTCAATTCCTTTAGATTCCAATACGTGTACATTCATTATAGCATTGCGCAATTATGTTATTTCCTCTTCAGCCTTTCTGTTATTCATACCATTTGCTGACTTTATTGTCATTTAACAGTAATATTTTGAAATACTAAACATAAATTATGACCTTTCCTCAGCTACTATTTTGTTGTTATTTTTCTTTTTATTTCAGTAATAGTAGTGTATAACAGTATAATTAATGCGCTAATATTTACACAGAATTATCTGAAATACAAGAAATAGGCCTACTTCAGCGCACCGCCCAACTACTCTTTTCAAAATGTAACAGTATGTAACACGTAGGTACTAGGTACATGTAGGTCAATAGGCGATGTGCCTTGTTAGGCCTACATTTCTTAAACTTCATTAACTTTCAAACATTTCTGTCAGGAGATGTTTCAAATTAAACCAAACTTTCTTAAAACCTACCAAAAGTAAGAAAATAGAGGTGCTAGTCTATTTCTAGACATCGAGGCTGTGGAGTTAAGTGCTGGAGGAATTGGCCGTCAACAAATGACATAATATGGTGCTACTTAAGTGGAACAACCTGTAAGGGATTCAAGGATTCGGCCGCTGGGATGGAAAGCGCCAGACTGGGTACCTAAGTTCCCTGGAATACAGAAGGTGTAAGGCCGGCGCCAGGTAACAAACTTAGAGGGGGGGGGGGGGGGGGGGCGAAAGAATTTCTGCGGCTGCACGAGAGATAAATATCATATATGTATTCATGTACATGTATATATGTATGTACAGGTATACATATATATATATATATATATATATATATATATATATATATATATATACTGTATATATATATTGTATGTATATATATATATTGTATATTATATATATATATATATATATATATATATATATATATACTCAACTGCACCCTTAACGTCATTGATCGTAAAGCTCTATAAAGTTTAATTTACTCTGGCAAAACTGGGCACGAATGAAAACTTAGGGATCCTGCCCCCCCCGGCATTCCCCCTTGACGCCGCGGGTCTGCATATGACGTCATATGGACGTCACTGCACAGTGACGTCCATATGACGTCACTGTGCAGTTGCACAGTGACGTCATATGGACGTCACTGTGCAACTCACTAATGCAAATCACTAGCAACTATCCTTTTATGCTCCTTTATTTTGAAACCCTGGGCCACATCAACCTTACCGCCTAGTACTTCATAGATGAATTGTGCAGGAGAACCAGCGTAATTAACGTGAGGAACATTTATGTGGCAGCGACTGCCAATTGGACTCCAGCGATAGAATAACAGTAAGAAGAAGATGTAGTTTAAATACATCTTTTAAATATTTTAATAATTTAACATCATTCTTAAAATCTCTTTAGTACAGGGACCCTTACAGTTCAGGGCATTATCAACAAGCTAGAAAAACTAGCAAATATTAATGAATGAGCACTAATAACAGTAATAATAGCAATATAATAATAATAATATTACTGTTGCTATTACTACTTTTACTACTAATAGTACTACTATTACTACTATTACTACTACTACTACTAATAATAGTAACAATACTAGTAATATTAATAGTAATAGCAGTAGAAATATTAATGATACTACTGCTAATAATAATAATGATCAGCATAATAAAAATAATATAATAAAAAATAAGAATAAGAATTTAATAATAAAAATAAAAATAAAAATAATAATAATAAATAAGGGAATAACGTGCTCCAGGACTCCATTCTCTCTTCTTTAGCTCTTTGCCCTGATCCGGAGATTAGCAGAATTAAGGAAATATGGAGTGGTCGTTGTAAGTCAGATGCTCCGACAGGCTCATTGGCTCATCAGCAGAAGACGTGGGACGCTCGCATGACAAAATCATTGCACTCTGATCTCCTCAGTAACTCCTTGGACCCACAGGATAAGTCAAGACTACTCGCCGTTTCATCTCACAGTGGCCACTGGCTTAAAGCCCTACCGATATCTTATTGCGGTCTTCGTCTGGATGTTGAGGCGGTCAGAGTGGCAGTTGGTCTTCGTTTGGGCACTAGCCTGTGCGAACCGCACACATGTGTCTGTGGCGCAGCAGTTAACGTGTTGGGGACTCACGGGTTATCTTGCAGACGTAGCGCCGGTAGAGTTGGACGTCATCAATATCTCAACGACATCATATGACGCGCTCTGAACAAAGCTAACATACCCGCTATCAAAGAACCGCTGGGCCTGCTCAGATCAGATGAGAAGCGACCTGATGGAGTAACCCAAATTCCGTGGTCAGAGGGCAAATGTATTACATTGGACGTCACTGTCACTGACAATCTTGCCTCTAGTAACATTTGCATTTCAAGTTGCGCTGCTGGTTCTGCGGCCGAAGCAGCTGCTAGCAGGAAACTCGTTAAGTACAACGAATTGTCTTGTAAATACATTTTTGCACCCATAGCCTTTGAGACCCTGGGATCCACAAATTCTGTAGGCGCAGACTTCGTTGATGTGATTGGTAAGAGGACTACTGCCGTTACTGGAGATTTACGTGAGAAATCTTTCCTGTGGCAACGCTTGTCAATGGCTCTGCAGCGATACAATGCAGTTTGTTTCCGTGGTACTTTTGGTGACACGGCATTTCGGAGTGGAGAGCACGATTAAAAAAAAGAATCCCCTACTTAGGGGGTTATAATAAAAATAATAAAAATAAATAATAATAATGGCCTCGAGTAGCCGAGCGGCGATTCAGCACGTATTGCTTGAATCGTTTTTATAAAACCCCAGGTTCCTTACACCGGGTAAAAAATATATTTTAAAAAATAATAATATTCTTCCACAATTTTTATAAGCAGCTGAATGGCCTCGCGCAGCCGGGTGGCGATTCTGCACGCATTGCTCGAATATTTTTTAACAAACCTCGGGTTCTTTACACCCGGTGTATTAAAAAAAGATAAAAATAGTAATACAGATAACAACTGTAATGATAACAATAATAATAATCGTGCTAATAATAGCAATACGATATCTTACTTTTCATCATCATCGACATCATCATAATAGTCTAGCAATCATTTTCTAATGCAATCCTAATATTAGAGGTATCCTTGACACATGATATATTTGCAAACCTATTTGTTCAACTAATTCAAACTTTTGTTCAGAAAAATTAGGCGTAAGTCTGCTGTCTATCATTCGACGTGCTTTAAAAACGCATAAAATATTTATATGGACCGGTCGATGGATATTTAACTAAATTGCTTACTCTTGGAATATTTGGTATTAATGCTTGGTATCATTATGGATTATTCCAATATTGATAGCACTCACTATGCTCAATTTACTTTTTCCAATGCACAGTTTTATAACAGGATTCGCTTCGAATCATCAGCCACCTGTTCAACAACAGGTTCAATTTATTTTATTGCACAGTAGACTTTGAATCAATTCCTTAATGTTATTCTAATTAGTTATTTGATTCACATCATCGCGACTGGCTGGAGCCAGTGGCGATGTCGGTAAGATATTCGATCGCGGATCAGCATGCGCGGGATTAAAATCTTGGGCTCGCCCGTCACTTACATCGCCTTCGAATGAGGAAACTGACGTTAACATTGAATAAGCAGCTTTTTTCACAAATACGATATGAAATGACCTTCACGACACTTTAAATACATGAAGAAAGGCTTCTGAGATTTAGCTAGGAGTTAGCCATCCATATGTTTATTTTTATTTTATTTCTGTTTCCCTGAGATTTTTCATATGTGCGAAGCTCAATATACATTGAGCTAAATGGTGAAGTCTAATATTACAGTAATGTAAGAATAAATCAGCGTCATCTGATCATAATTAAGAGAAGATCTTTTGTCTGTGCTTCTTGTTTAATATTAATGAAAGTCAGTACCAATTAGTGACTGAATCATGACGACGTCTTTGCAATTATTAAGTTTCATCAAGCTATTGTTTTTTTATAATGACATTGTAGTAGGAGAAAACAGAGAAGAGTGGAGGCGTTATATGCCATGGACCTACCAGTAGGCAGTACACTAAGAGAGATAGTAGTTGTTGATACCTCACAGTATTATATAACAATAATCTAATAATCTATATATATATATTATATAATATATCTAATTATATATATATATATATATATATATATATATATATATATATATATATAACAATATATTCATAGAGAATATACTTTATAGGAATTAACTTGTTGATCTATAGAGTGCAGTTTACTTACTGTTAATGAAGCCTTAAGTGGGAAGACCATGGACTTTACTCCTGGCAGAACAATATATGTATTATTCTGTATAATATTAGTAAATACTATATGTAAATAGATATATATATATATATATAACAATATATTCATAGAGAATATACTTTATAGGGATATATATATATATATATATATATATATATATATATATATATATATATATATCCCTATACAGTATATTCTCTATGCATATATTGTTGCATTATGTATTATTCTGTATAATATTAGTAAATACTATATGTAAATAGATATATATATATATATATATATATATATATATATATATATATATATATTTATATGTATTTACATGTATATATACATATATATATATATAATATATAATGTATATAATGCTTGCATTCCGTATTGTGTCCGGGATCATAAAAATAGATCAACAGCTAAGTACAGATGAGATTAATTACGAGAGTCGTAAGAAGAGATTAAGAAAAAAATCGACGAAGTCAAAGGAAATTCGCAACAGAAGCCACGTTTCAGAGTCTCTCGCTATTTAAGCTGCGTATAAAGCATAACTTTTTGTGAAAGAATTAACTTGTTGATCTATAGAGTGCAGTTTACTTACTGTTAATGAAGCCTTAAGTGGGAAGACCATGGACTTTACTCCTGGCAGAACAATATATACATATATAATATATGATAAATAAATTTTATTTGTGTTGTAAAGTTATCAATTATGCTGTCAGCACAAGTTAAGACATGTAATATTACATGCATATTATTTATAAATACACTAACAATAATTATCGTAATTTTCTTTATCAATATCAACATTATAATTATCTAAAGTTAATATCATCATAAATATTTAACGTTATTTAACCACGAAAACAAGATTCCAGTTCCAAGTTACAGTTCTCCAAAGACCCAGACGCATTAGCAAACCGCAGTTCATTTTAGTGAGCGACTGTATGTATTCTATGTATTCATGCTTTGTCAAGCTTATTAACTTAAACAACCGCTCAGTTAAAATCACCTAACATTCAGCTAATTGCACATTTATTATGTTCCAGGGCCTAAAATAAGGCCATAAAATGTAATCTATCAATTGGTGTTAAAATAAAATTGCAATTAATAATGACTATCAGACAATAGGTTTTTAAATATGATTTTCACTTTACATGTAACCGGACCAAACTGTTGTTAAATGTATTTAATTTAATGTTGACGTTCATGTATTGCAAATAAAGGTTTGTTATTGCTTGCCTGATGAAAATTTATTACAGAATGTTCATTAGCCGAGAATTGACTACAAGTTTTACAGCATGTGAGACAGACAATCGTACAAATGGTAACAAAATTGTTGAATGAGCCAATGAATTGAATGAACATAAATTGGAGCCCTCTTTCGCAAATAGAATCTATTTTAAATTTTAAAAAATTCTCAGTAATTTTTTAGCAAGAAGCTGCAAGTTTTATGTTCTTTGATATCTATGTATACCTTCTGAAGATGATACTTCAATAGATCGTTACTAGTATTTCAATCCGTGTAATACCCGTGTGTTTACCCATGTAGTGTCCGGAATATTACAGGCTTGATAAACCGTAAATCATATGTGTCGTAAGAGGCAACTACACAGGAGCTAAGGACAGAAATGAGACGACACTTCAGTAGCCATATTGTACAGAGAGATAAAGGTCCATTCTAAGTTGGACAAGAGCATGGCTATTCATTATTGCCACTGATTTTTTAAATTCTATATTAACCAGTATTGATTTTTGATTCTAGAATTTATTAATTACAATAAATTCAATTAGCGCGTATATATCAAGTCTTATTGTCATGGTACTAAAATCTACTCATCAGTAAACTTATAAATGTATCAAGTGCAGTTAAAGGTAAATTGTTAAATAAAATACATGTACTTTATGAATCAAACTTTAATATCATTACAATAACACAATTTTAATTTTAAATCCTAAGGATTTAAGATTTAAAATTATTCAATCTATTTTAATTCATTTATGTGAACTTCACAAACATAATTTGACAATTATTTAAAAGATACTGCAAAACAATAAAAATAAAAGATATGACTCTTTAGGTCTAATGGTTAATCCACAGTTTCTCTTATTCTGTTCGTTCATTAATTTTTTCATCTCTTGCTTTGTTCATACTGTCATGTATTTGATGAATAAAGATCATATATAAAACACTCATCGGGTACAAAAACAGCCGATCAAACGAGTAGGGTTGTAGCCGAACCTTTTCAACCGGTGTCGTCTATTGATGTCATTACTACAGTGTCTAGTGTACGATTCTTGATGTATCTATTGAATAGCCATTTTTCAGTTATTTCTGTAACGATAAAACCGAGACGTTGGGGTTGTTGCACTGAGCTTATCCTGTAACAAAATAAATCTTAAATATGGATTAGAAAATATAATCCAATATTCTCAAGGCAAATAATATAAAGGCACCTACTTCAAAATATTGAAGTGTGTGCCTTTCTTTTCTCATCTCAAAGTTGCCAGAATCAGAGATATTATCTTAGGGTCAGGGTTAGATTTAGGTTTGTACCTAACTCTTGACCATCACTGCACCTCACTAAATAGCCATTAACATGCATTAAGTAATTAATATTGACTTCTTGTCGGAGGATAGTTGAAACTTGAAAGTGCTCATTAAGTATAGCAAATAAAATTAAGCAACAAATGAAATATGCCTACAACAACTGAAATTTTGCAAATCATCTAACTGCACGGAAAATCTCTTTAGAATTAGGGTCTGTTTTCTGTGCAGCAAGAATAACTCGATAACTTCTTTCCAATCAGTGGTGCTTTAGATCGAAGTAGATGTAGATATATGCTTGGAGTTGTTTGAACGTTCAGTCAAATGGATAGCCACCAGGCTGTAATACTTAATGTAATGTCAGTGATGTTATCAATGACTTCAACTGCTTTATTGCATTATCGTAGTGACTGTTTATTGTAAAGACTGTTGCTACAATAGAATTTCTTTATATGGACAACATTCAGTGTAGGCTTTCTTTCTTTATTCTCAGATTTTGATTACGCGTAGTCTCATATATTTGCATGCATTTATGACAATTTGTATCTTACCTTAACAACAGTATACTGGTTAAAGAAGTCACAAAGACTTGTAACACCAATCTTCGGGTGCCGTTAGCCCACCCAGGTTTAATCAAGCACTTAGGGCAATATTTTATTCAGTAATCTGGGAGTTGAACTCATAACAGATAGATTTGTATTTATAAGTATGAGTGCCCAACTGAAACGTTGAGAATGCTCCGGAGGTGTTGCAGAATAAAACGAACCTCGAACATCATTGTTAAACTAATGGACCATTCATTTACGTGTATGTATCCTATAATCTATCACAGGGTAACGGGTTCCTGTTTACTGAATAAGTTCTTTTAATCTTAACAATAAACAGAAAATGTGTGTGTATAGCATTGTATATATATTATTATATATTTATTATATAAATTATTATAATATTATTTATGCTACAAAACACAACAATTATAATCACAACAAATAAATGTCGAGACTCTTCAGCAAAACCTCAGCAAAGGAGACGGCTTTAGACGTAGCCAGAAGATACCGCCAGGGCCCAACAAGGTCTACAGTAGTCGTAGGCCTTACTCAGGCCTAGCGGAACCAGTAGCTTTTGCTGATATTTATGTCTTACCTTTTGTAGTGCAGGCTTCACCGCAGAGACCCTGATAAACTACTGTGCCGTCTGAGTCACGCTCTACTTTACATTAACGAAACTTCGAAGAAACGACGATTTAAAATAGTTTAAAATTCTTTATAAGTATATATCTCCAGTGTTTTTACTTTTGAAAATTTAGACGAAAGTTACTAGAGGAGTAGTTATGTATTATGTTTTGTATATAGTAGTTGCGGTACACACTGTCGGCGTAATTGAATCCAAATTTTCTTGTGATTTGCGTGAGTATTGGAATCTACATGCACAGTAGTTTAATCTCTGGTTTTTTAGCTCAATTCACGGTCTCTTAGAGTGTTGGTATGGAATAAATGTTGGCATATTGCAACCTAATGAGATAATTAATCTAAAGCTAATGTTAACTTCAGTTTCATCACTCACTTTAATTAAATTATATTTATAATATATGACACCATGACTATGTGTGGATCCAGGCTTTCTTATTTTATTGAGATCTCATCAATTTCTTCACAACTTTGTTAATTCCTAGACAAATTAAACTTTCTTAATATAATCTTCTATCTTTCTAAGTATCATCTTTAGTTAACAAGCCACGGCTAATAGGATAAAGTTTATGTCTTCCGCCGGTTAGAAATTTTCTTATTTTTAATTGACATGTTGCATAAAAGTTTAGCAGTTTTCCTCTCGGCGTACTGTCATGTAACAGGGCCGTGGGATATAATTCAATTTGCTTCTCATTCTCTCATAGAAAAGTTACTTCAAAATTACGAACCGAAGATTTGCAACGATGTACTGCATTTTTTATTAAGTGTAAAATTTAAGCATAGAATTTAAGCACCTATATGTATTTAAATGTACAGTATCGTAAAATGGCATAATTGCTCTCATAGTTGTTTACCTTTTGATCATCGCACCTTTTCTAGGATAAAGTTGAAGTTTCTTAAATGGTCAATTGGACGTGTTGATATATCTTTAATATATATTAGGCCTTCATTCGTGATAAATAATTAACATGGTCAAATTAAGCTCATAACTGTCCAAATCTTTAGCTTAACTATCCGTCGATGTTTTATTATTCGTCGATGAATATATGAATTAAATTCATTAAAAATATTTATTTCTAATTCAACAATTCCCAGTTGTTCCATAATTAAACGTATTTTAAGTTGAATTGTGGACATAGCGCTAGTGACTTAGTTGTCTTTATATTAAATTTATTAATTTTACTAATTGTGATCTCATAATTCTAAAATTAAGCTTGATGATATTAAATTAATGAAATATCAATATGATTATTAAAACTTGCATTCTCTAATTTGAGTATGCTAATTGTTTTTGTAGTACAAGGTCAGAGGATCTTTTGTAATTCAGACACGGATGCCATCTCATTGAAATGTCCGACAGCTCATAAGCTATTCGATCTGCAAGCTAATGCTTACCGGCAGCAATCCGCTATTGATTGTCCAAAAGCTTTCGATAGCAGAAGTTCATGCGAATTTAATGATGTCGGAACTTCCATGACTCAAGAATTACAAGCATGCACTGGCAATCAATCCTGTACATCAGTAAAGTTAAATCCAATATCGAACTCATTCTCCTGCCTAGAAAATGGCTTCACTGGAAGCATGTTCTTCGTGGTTACCTATGTCTGTAAACCAGGTAAATACTTACTGTGGTACTCTATCCTGTGATCTCATATATACTGGTACTGTGGTATTCTACCCATATTTTTCGAGGTGTTTTAGTACACAATATTAAGAGATGTTGAAAACCATTTTAGATTTAGTTTCATATTTTAAAAATATGTACAATTGAAATTTTAGCCTATTTATTCCTGCCAAGTTTCATATTAAGTGTTGAAGAAGGCTCTACCTAGGAGTTGTCACTGTTTGAATTTCAAGAAACTTAAATATCACATTAATAGACCTCTTTTTAAAAATAAAATACCGAATATTAAGTTTTTTGTGAAGATAGTTGGAAGAAATCTTTTGAAACGATGGCAATGTTAATAAAAATTTATTTCAGTGCATGGTGCTAGAAATTATTTGTGTAAGCTTTTGAGCACAACTACACTCTATTTTTAAAAGGTTCGGGTTGACCTTACAAGACTACAGTCTTGATTTACAAGACCGCTCTCAAGTAAGATTATGTTGTTCTTTGATGCGTTAAGGAAATTAGGTCGGGCATCGGTTGTAATACTGTATTATCAGCAGTACCATCTACAATATCAAAGAAATTTAATGCTAATGCATTTAATGAAATACTAATGTCAAAATATTCAGAGCTTGTCAAACAAAATAGATTTTTGTGTTTTTACAGCATATTGTTGAACTTAAATAGTAATAGCGTCTAGATTTTTAAACATATTTTAAGGAAAATTGGCCAGACCATATAGATATTTTTAACTACGTTGGCCTACTTCTAAAATTTTATCCTAAAACTAAACCGGGTAAAAGATATTGTTTTGTGCAATTTAGTTGAATCGAAGTTCAAACCAAAGTGCTTAAGTGTGAAAGACAACTAAGACATAAATCAATTGAACTAAATTTATGTGTTAGATATAATATGCGAATTATAGAAAAAAGACTCATAATAATTGTTTAGCAAGGCCTCACTACAGTCGTCGTATGCTGATCAGTAACTAACCACATGTGACAACTTCACAACTATATCAATTTAACCCTTTCTATGAAAAAACATTTAATAAGATTTCATTATTCTGGTTTGTCCACCTGCACATACAACTGTTTCATTTATATTATTGAAAGTTGAATTGAAATGTTTATGGGAATGAAAACTGTGAAAAAAGTAAGGATAGGCTACACCATTATGTTACTATCATTTGTTAGAAATTTTACCTCCAAGTGATCATTCCTATAATATAATTATTAGGAAGCCCATACAATGGAGGCACCATAAAACTTGATAGAAGGCCTACACGCGCCATTTATTGACTAGATCCAGACACGAAGATCTAATTTGTATTGATCAACTCGCGCGAGGCCATTTTAACATTATCGCGCTTTCAATAGACAAGAGGAGTCACCATTAAGTAATCATCTCAGTAATTGTACAATGTTATAGTGCGGCCGTGAGATGGGATTAGTTGATACTTAGAGCTGTACAAATGTAATTCTTCGTTAGTATAATTAGATTTGAGAATCCCGCGAAAATCGGAAAGGCAGAATTAGCGACAGTAATGTCAGTAATTTCTCTCAATAATTTTCGACAAACTTTGTCGCTTGGCTCGTTTAATTATCTATACGTGTATAAAATATAAGTTATTGTGTTCATTCTTCTGCCTATTCATATAGTCTTGTATTCGGCCCAATGAAGGGATTCACACAATAGAAGGTGTGTAGTAGGGTGCTCGTGATGGTATATTTCTCAATCCATGCATTGCGAATGTTCGCAGTTCTTTGTTGAGTTGTTTATTACGCGACCATCTTGAAGCTCTTCCTAAATGTGTTTGCTTATTTTGCTTATATTTCACGTTTTATTGCCATCAAAGATATTGAATAATAAATGTTGAACAAGAGGCTCCAGATTTTTAAGTACAACTTCTTTCTTAATGATACCTATATTCTACATCTGTAGCAGTGTGTCGTAGCATTTTAAAAAATATCTTATCACTTTAAAAATACAAATATGCCAACTAAAAGTTATGATAGAAGCTCTTATTTGACAACCAACTTCATGTCGTTACAAATGAACTGAGAATTAGTATGACCGTGTGCCAAATTCTGATAAGTCAAACCAAATATTTATCCTTATAACATAGTCGATCGGTTAGTTTTATGCAATTATCACGAATTGGGTGACTCTACAGAATAATAATAATTGTCGGAGGTTACTATTACAGAATAATGCCATGCCAATACCAGGACTAGTATACGAGCGCAATGATAATAAGTGAACTAAAACATTAGCACTTTGAGTTAGTAGCGATTTATATTTGCAATTAACATGCTGCTTAGTTGAAGATCAGCGTCTTTGTCAATTATTTAATATCTTTACTATAGGAATTTAAACTGCATCTTATCATTTTAGCTACTAATCGCATAAATATAATCACATAGCAACAACAATACCTCAATAGCTCACTGTGTAGATCGACTTCTGGCCAGAGGCTAGATTAATGTCATTTTCTAGTCTCGGAGTCTTGTCAGCAACGATTTTTACTGAACCATAAACTTACTGATCTACAAAATGACACTGTACTTATATGTACATTCTACCAGCTCAGTAGGCCTATATCGTCGTAAGATTTGAAATTTTACCGTTTAATACGAATCAGTATTATAAACTTTCTAAAACAAATGCAAAAAGCGAAGTTCTATTCGTATCCCGATCCTAGCTAACCAGGGATTCAAGCGAAGATGACGATTATGATGAATATTAATATACACGGCTGGAGCTAGTAGCGATGTCGGTAAGATATTCCACCTCGGATCAGTATGTAACATTAGCTTTACCAGCTTTTTAAAGCTGTTATTTTATTTAGACATCGTCTACGAGAAAAGTGAGGTCGCTGTTACTCCTCTCTCCATGAACGAGGCAGAAGAGATCTCTGCCTCTTCCCTCATCGTCAACAGCATCAGCTCAGCCCCTCGAGGTAACTTCATCGGTAGATTGGACACAGGCTGCACCGTGGACCTGCCAGCCGGCTCCAGCCTACTCGTCAGACTTAACTACTTCGAAAAGAAGTCACCTAGGAATTCGTGCGATCAGCTGATTTATCTGGAACATGGAAAAGAGAGCCATAGGCTCTGCTCAAAGAATGATACTCCTATCGATTTGAGTTGCGATGAAAGTGACAAGCAGATATCTGTTAGATACTCCACGAACAACAACAACATCAGCGTAGTCTTTGAGATGTATCTCGAAGGTAAAGCCTCACTAGATTAGAATTACTTAATCGAAGCGCATTTTTATTCTTTCCGTATAGAAATGCATATGCAGTGTATATACTTGTCTTTTTTTATTAAAATAGTTGTGTGTTAATCAATTTGTATATTTCAATCAATCTATCAATAAGAATTTAACGTCGGGTTCATCGCCATAAGGCAGTGTCAGGGACGTCTCTTGCAGACTCTACACAAACAGGCTATTTCCGTCACCTTTGCATACTCTACGCACTAAACGTCCTGAGAATCATTATTAGATTATTATTAATTAAATTGACACTAGTCTTTTATAGCATTACTCGTTTACCCTGAGTTGGTATTATATCAAACTGATCCATTAAAACGATTGAAAGTGCTGAAGCTTTGATCGGCTACTCAGTATCATTTAATTGGAAGAATCGCGTAAATAGGCCCTACATGAGTGATGACATGAGTGATGACACGAGTGATGACGCGAGTGATGACAAGAGTGAGGTCTGACATTACGGCATTATTTACTAATATACTTGTAATGCTACAACTGAGTCGCACTCTACTTTGTTTAAGCAATTTGCTACTCAGCTTAATATGGATTGACCGTTATATGTCTGTTCTTACATTTTTATGTGTCTGAAAAATTAACTGAACTGAAAAACTCTTGTTTTGTAGGGGAGAATCCTTTACAAATATTTGCAAATGATCCAAAGAAGTTACATTAATATAACATCAATTTAGTTGCCTAGGTTGAGGTTTACCTACCGATACTGATCATGGTTTAGCTGACGTTATGTGCTACTTCGAAAGCGTGATAGGTAATTCTTATACTGTTATTTTCCTCGATCTTTATCAACCAGTCAGTCATCACTTCTGAGGGATAGGTTAACTGACATCTTTTCTGATTTATCGCAGTGCCACTGCAGTATAGGATGAAGGTCCGGTGCGGAGTCCCTATGAAGGACGATCCACTCCTCACACCATCTGGAGGTCCTTATATAACTGAGGGTAAAACAACTATTTTACAAATATCAATAATAATTAATACAGACTGCACAGTCTGAAAGCAATATCATATTAACATAATATTTAGAACTAATTATAAGAAACTTCGTGGTAGATTTAAATGGAGCTGAACTGAAAATTATAAGAATTCTTGTTTTAAATTTAAATGGGGCTGAGCCAGTTTTCTGATCGGTTAGGCTCTGACTGTCTCTCAATATATGTACACGTCAGTTTCAAGGCTCGTTCCGTCACGGATGTTTTCGAGATATAAAAATTGATGCAATACGCAGCTTTGATTTTGGCTTTAATATTTTGGATGAGTAACACAATAGGCCTATTTACGATCAAACCGCAACTGGTGCGTCATCATGTTCATTTACAAATTTCTACTGTAGTCTGTTTAGGTTTTGATCAGATTAACTGATCTAGGCCTTACACGTAGCCTATTACTTGTAGGTATCAGTCGTAGTGTTATACTGTAGTATTCTTTGTTGAATCTTTGGACTGATTTTCTGGATTTTGAAATTCGCACCGTTTTTGGACCTTTTTGCTCGCCGGCTTGATTTTGTCTTAATAGTGCCCAATGTTGTCATTGATGACTGTAGCACTCTAATTGTTATTGTTGTTGTTGTTGGTTTGCAGAAGTGGCTGGCAGAGCAATAGTTATTGGTTGTGTCCTGGGCTCACTCGTAATCATTGTTATCGCCGTATTGATCATTGAAATAAGGTATGTTAAAAACTGTCTAAAGTTATATTTGGTTTTGAGCTTTTGACTTTAGAACACTTTATAAATCCTTAGATTAAAATAAATAAACGGTCATTACGTTAAGTCATTGGTGCTGAATCGGTCATTTATATTACGTATATTTCTGAAGTGTCCTAAGCCGCAGGCATGTTTCACAGGCACACTGCAGAAAGTGTATACATAACTGCAGTGTATACATGTAGAGTGTATATACATGCAGATTCAAACATAACCCCATAGAATGGAAAGTATTGTATTTCATCGTTTAATGAAATTAATTTGACTCACAATTTTTTCAATAAATTACTAGCTCGTACAGTTGATAGGAAGGACCAAAGGCCTAAAAAGTTATTAACAACGTATAGATATTATTATAGATATATCAGAGATAATGCCTATTAGTGAAAATCATCGTGATATTAAACTACCTTTGTTGATTTAAGCAAATGATATATTGGTACATAAATTATATTGGTACGTAACATAGGGCCTATATGCAATTATACATGTATATTTATAACAAATTATAGTATCATATTCATCAATGCATTACAGTCTATGTAGCAGTAGATTTTATAGGAAACACTTAGTGTTATGCTTGTGTAACTGTGAGCAGAAAGAGAAAGAGTCGTCAGATGTACAGCATCTACGAATATCACGCGACCACCGGTAAAGTCGACTCGGCTGTTGAGACGAGCGAGCCCGCGTTCGTTATGGAGTCCGATAAGAAAGTCCTTGTTGAGGACAGTCCAACGGTCCAGTACTCAGCAATCTACTAACGGCAAGTTACACAGGCCTTGAACGGGCACGGGTTGAATATATGGAGATAATCTCTCTCTCTCTTCTTTTATAGAGAGAAATTGAGTAAATCGCAGGTTCAAATCACATATTACTAGTTAGTCTGCCTCCACTCTGAGGTTTTAATTGATCAACAAGTTTATATGCCTGTACTGCAGTAAAATGTGACAATCAACGTGATAAATAAGATTTTCCATGCCTTCCTCAAATGTTGAATATTATTACTGTACATAGATTCACCAGAACTCTTTTTAACGTTAATTGCATACATCTCGTTATAAAAAATTAAGTTATCAAATATTGATTTGAAAGAGGAATATATATTATATAACCTGTTAATAATTAATTTAGTATAAACTATAAATACTCAGGATCTCAAAGTAAGAAAGAGATTTAGGATCCATTATTTTCCGCACGGCCGTTACAAGTTTAAACGTTTAATGCAAAATTATTATGAATAGAGTAGAGCAAGAGCAGTCTTTAATATGATAGTAGCATTTCAATTTATACGGAGAGTTTTGGTTTCAAAGCGATATCTATTTGTTTTGTAGTTTATGCATAGCAGGGTGTTGTTTTATTTTCTCGTTGAAAAAGGTTTATTAAACTCAATAGTTCTAGTTTATTCTTTTGTCCTGTACCATTTTACATAAATGACGTCCCTTACATCATCCTTGTGAGAGGGATGGACGTTAAACCCTATTATTATTATTAAAAAATTATGTCATAACGATAGAGAGCCCAAAAGGAGTGTTTAAGTATAGAATAAATTTATTGTAGACACTTAACGCAGTTTCAAGTAGTCTATTTTAACGGTTGGCGGCCAGAATACTGACTGATCTAGAGGCTAATAACTCCTGCTACAAATGCAAATCACCCTTTACGGTAAATTTATTAATTAAGTACATTTAAATAAAAGAATGATAGAAATACTAATCCATACTAATTAATGAAAAATCTCGCTTCTCACTGCAATATATATAATTTGGATAAACATTGAATGAACATGCCTATTCAGTAAAATCTAAACCTCGCTAACCGCGTGATCCCAGTCACTCTAGAATAGAATTACGACCCGTTGTAAACAATCTTATGCGGTGACGTCATGAATTATAACACAATAATTAATTGGTAATTGGTATACTAAGAATCATCATCAACTTCCCTTAAATCCCAGTTTAACCAGGACCGGGATACAAATAGACAGTTTATCCGATCGGTTTTAGTCGTTTAATTGGTATAGTAAGAATACAATTTGAAATATACATAATTATATTAACAGCTACAGTCAGAAAGGGGTGCTTAGTTAAGGAGCTGATCCACAACTATGATCACGTGACAGTTAATATTAATCCGAGGAAGAGGTGGCCAGTCCTGAAGGTTACTAAATAACTTGTCGTACAGAGCTTCACCACATTCTAGAGAAGTAGTTAAACAACTGAGTAAAACCTTCTATCAATTCACTGAACGACACACGAAGTGGCTGTTACTCATAGTACATCCAACTAAACCATTCGATATTTGACTATCTTATTAACTCAGACGTGAAAGGAAGCAGAGGATTTGAACCCTGAGTCTACAGATCTTTGGTCGCACGGCAGACTCCATAACTATGCACGTGATATGGGCTCTGCCAAAAATATCAACCACATTAATTAGTAAAATAGCGTGTTGTGTCCGGGTTGCTGAAGAATAGGCAAAACCGTAGACTGAAAGTGCCGTAAAAGGCGGCACTAAGAACC
Organism: Enchytraeus crypticus; assembly: GCA_905160935.1. Classification (NCBI taxonomy): domain Eukaryota; kingdom Metazoa; phylum Annelida; class Clitellata; order Enchytraeida; family Enchytraeidae; genus Enchytraeus; species Enchytraeus crypticus. The sequence continues at coordinate 1,140,830 of CAJHZI010000718.1, forward strand.
AAACTAAAGTCCGAAAGGGCATGCGGTTGGTGAGCGCCTAGGCTCCAGAACCTGCTACAAGACTTTCTAAAACCCGACCTTCGCCAAACTGGATTCAAGGAAAGTTGATTATTTAGTGAAGTCACAGGATGTATTAGGGAGCACTTGCGAAATATCTTTATGATAGAGAGGCCATCACATAACAAAATGTAAAATGATGCCTTTATCTCACAGATCTCTACTGTAATCTAGGAAAAATATAGAGAGGAGCGTAGATTTCAAATTTTAAAGGATAATACAGTGTGTTTGCAAAACAGAGCTCAAAAGAGCAGTATTAATACGGTTGTAGCCCCAGAAAGTGTAAATGATAAGAGAACGTTGTTGAAGGGCTATATTCTTACGAAAGTCAAGAAAAGTATTTAATTACCTAAAGTATACAATAATAATACATTTCGATTACAATTGTAATTATTACAATTCAGACAAATTACTTCAGAATACAAATTAGTGGACGAGATCCAAGGAGATCAAAATTACGATAAAGTCGGTATAAAACAAGAATCCAAAGTCACTTATTAGATACTAAATATTAAATACTAAATGTTACTACCGTGACATTACACAGATTTACATTAACAACCCGCGACTATGATTTCATTCTTAGAGTTTTGATTAAAAAGGTGCTAAATCGCCAATATCCTTTATCAGAGTCAGCATCTAGAAAAAGACTGAGTTTACTACGATACAATTATTAGAATAATTGTTTGCGATCTCTTATTTTTATAAAATTAACAGAAAATGATAGCAATAGAATATTTAGTATGTAAATTCTCTGTTCATGACAACATTTAGTGTAAAGTCTCTAAGAGCACAACTACCGTTGTTCACATAGGTATAGCATATACTGTACAAAGAAAAACTTCAACAGATAACTGAGTCAACATCAGTGAAGCAGCAGTAATGAAGCACACAAATAAACAGACATAATATTCTGAAGTTGCTTTCCTATGCCTTCTTCGGTAGTTCTGCATTAGAAACCTCGTACAATTACCGTATTGTCCTTAAGAGAATTTCTGAAAGTAATCTTAATAATAATAATAATAAAAAATATAAGTGTAAAAAGAATCTTACTAACCAATGTCTTAATCTATTCATCTTAATAAATTAATAATTAATAATCAATGTATATCTCTACAATGTTACGGTTTACCTGTCAAAACTTAACTCAGATTTCAAAGATACAATCGATGCACAAAAAATATTGATATCATATGTAGAATTCACTTGAACAGCGATTGCAAAACAAATTAAAAAGAAACATTACAATTATCTACAAAAAACTCTGGCAATAATCAAACTGTCACAGCAATTTATGCAAACCCCCAAAAATTGAAATCAGAAACATAACAGCAGTTGCAGAATGAAATCTGCGAAAGATATGAATATCAGCAAAATTATAATTAAAAACATCCCATCAAAAATGGTGTTTATAGTAAGAAAGTGTAAAACTTATTACAGGTTAAATGCCTATTGCATCAATGATAAAAATATCAAAATGTCATGAAACTGAAAAAAACGTCCTCTCTAATCAAATAATAAAAAATCAAATCCTGCGCTATGAAACAAATGCTGTGCTGTAAACAACAATAAATTCAGCTATAGAGTACTTCGCAACAAATAACAATATAACAAAGAAAAGCCAGATAATAGTGAAAATAAATTTGGAGAGGGGTTATGGCGCAATGGTCAGAGTGTTTGACCTATCATCAGCCAAGACATAACAACATGACAATACCCTAGAAATGGTTGTTGCAAACAATCGCTAGGTATATATTCTAACAGGTATATATACTAGGTATATATTCTAACAACAACATTAGCCATAATAATCATTATTTACTATTGCAGACAAATGCAAAGAATAATCATAACTTTACATTACTGGTGGACCCAAGTTCAAATTTGAGACAAAAATTAAAATATCTTGCTATCAATAATGTTACTCATTAATTATTCAAACAGCTACCTACACAGATAATTTAATAAATAGATACTACATCATATAAATATCCCACTTATAAAACAACTACTTAGAGCATAGTTATAAATTTAAAAACAGATACAAAATCTACCATTTGATTCAAATGAGATCTAAAGCACAATAGTAGTGAATACGCCTTTAAAGCACTTCACTAGTTTAGATCTTGTGTTTTTATTCAGGATTCAAAACTGCAGAAGGATCTAATCTATTTAATCCATCTAGCGATACTTTATATCAACTAATAACACTGTATTTTAAATTAAAAGAATCATGAAAGCCCATGATCATCTCAATATATACAAATATTGTTAGAAATCTACAAAATGTCACATCAAAATACACTGTACTAACAATTTGCTATTTCTTAAATTCAGGCAACGGTTCAAAGCACCCATGATGAAGCTATGCGTAGCAAGCAAAACAACAAGGTTTCAACAGTTTTCAGTGCTACAAATGCAAATAACAACAGTAGCCCGAAAATAAATCTTAGATATTAGCAGCCAAGATTTCAGCTTGTATGCAGTCACAAGCAAAACTAATGCAATGATTCTTCTATTTGGTCGCTGATTGATTATATTTATTCTTCATTAGTCAAAACACCAAATCGAAGAATATTCATAACTCTACTTTGTTAGCTGACCAAAGTTCTAGCTAACAATAATGCTACTCATTAATTATTGAAAACAGCTAACAAAATAATATTAATTATAATACTAATAATAACTGCAGTTAGCTTCAATGGCATATTTATTCTTGATGGTTCTGATCAGCTCATTATATCAAGCAAGCTGCTTTTGTTTTATGACGATCTACATTTTGAAACTTTACCAAAGTTACCAGTAACATTAATAATAGTAGTAATAACAATGGCTAAATATCTGTTTACTCATATAAGAAATGTGGTATTGATATGTTGTCTGGATATAACATTTATCAGATTAATTAGAAAACCTTTTGATTCTACTACCTTTATAGTACAGTCGAAGTTAATGACATTTCTTATTTTAACTTTATGCAAGATATTTCATTCAGCAGTTAGATACAGGTTTCCATATTTTGTTCAGTTAAAACATAATATTCAACTCAATACTCCTCTTTAGTTGGCAATCGAAAAATTAACAACCTGATTTATAAATCTTACAAATATGCATAGCCTAAAATTATTTCTTTATACTTATTTCATTAACACAGAAATTAAATCATAACCTAAAGCAAATTCAGAAAACAAATGTGATACATTGAAAATATATTAAAAGATTAAATTGAAAGCATAGCTAACTAAAATTGAAAAAAAAACTAAATCGAAAAAGTTATATATCATCGTAGCTACAGAAGTCTAAGAAATATGCGTTCTTAGAACAACAGAAATTGCTTTCATATAATAGTAAAGTATGTTATTGCTTTATGTGTCACAACCACAATTTATTAAATAAGTCCTGAATAAATTAGTAGTAATCAGATATCATCATCATTACAAGAGATCACAAAATGACATTGCATCATTACAATTAATCACACAGAATCAGATAGTGAAGGATAGTAACTTATCGTAAATGATTAAGTACATATTGCACGAATTAGAATTATGTAACTAAAGTTACAATCTAACACATCAGATAGTAATCAAAATGATATTTTGTTAATATCACAATGGTACAATAGTAATCAATAACAAGTATACACCCGTCGATAATCTAGATATGCCAATACAAAATCTCACATCTTGAAAAGCGACAGCTGATTTAAAAGTTTCAGTGCAGAGAAGTATCAAATTCGTTCGTAAAATACTTTCAAGAAAATATTTAACAGAATATGAACATGTGTATACGAACACACGTGCTCTGAAAATCTAAATGAAAACCAACTAAAAACAAAACAATTTCAGATTATTTCTACAATAAATTACTAAATAAATACAATTACCTGATATATGATTATGATCCCTATGTCAAAACTGCTAAAATTGCAATTCTAACCACTATGTACATATCACCAGGGTGAAGACATGAACGCTAACGAGTCTGAATGGTGCAATACTGTCAAACTATAAAGATCGTGATCATGTGACCGCAGTCTTGCATGAAACTTTTTTTCCGTTTAGTATCGTTCATTTGTTCATCACAGCATAGATTATACAAACAACAAGAACGTGCATGTAGTTAGATAAACAAATAACAATACAAAACTTAATTTTAATGAGATTTAATTTGATTTATTTTACTAATTTGAATTTTAAGTACACTTTCAATACAGTGTATATGCTTGAGTTTTTTAATATGACATATATATATATATATATATATATATATATATATATATATATATCCTTCACAATTTCAGATAGTAGAGTCAATACAGGTCTCTTGGTCATACGTACACACACAGTGGCTAATACATTAATGAAGAATAAAGCAGTTTTGCTTAAGGCTGAAGATAGGATCTAGACTACACATTTAAACCACAACCTTACATTTCAGATAGACTGCTTAAATGATACGTGTCCATTAGACTATTAAGTACCTCTAATAGGCTGCTGAGACTTCAGTAACACTGCTTGACAAATAAACAATTTGATAAATATTAAAGAATGATATGATTTACGAAATGTTTTTGAATCAATAAACAATAATTTTTAAAAACAATACTGCCAGCTTATTGACATTATCGACGTAGTAACACAGTTGACTGAGAGATGACACATATCAACCCACATCTATATAACATAATTAATAAATATTTATATATATAATTCTTAAATATATTAACAGCAGAGTGAATAGAGGTGCATGGCACACTATTGTAATATCAAACTGGCCTCTAATGCTGATTGGACTTTTTAAGTTACTAAAGAATTCAACAGCCACAATCTAAGTTATAAAAGTATTGCACCAAACACACATTTGATGACTTTTGTTGGCCTAGCAGTACATGATCAGTACTACAGATCAGTACATGATCAGTACTACAGATCAGTACTTGGATCAGTACATGGATCAGTACATGGATCAGTACACGGATCAGTCCATGGATCAGTACTAGGGATCAGTACATGGATCAGTACTACAGATCAGTACTTGGATCAGTACTACGAATCAGTACATTAATCAGTACTATGGATCAGTATTATGGATCAGTACTATGGATCAGTACATGGATCAGTACTACGGATCAGTACTACGGATCAGTACTACGGATCAATACTACGAATCACTACATGGATCAGTACATAGATCAGTACTATGGACCAGTACATGGATCAGTACATGGATCAGTACTACGGATTAGTACTACAGATCAGTACTACGGATCAAGACTCTCCAGACGATCATCTCCACTCAGCTGATCCTCTGTTATCTCGCTCTCGTCATAGCTAGACTCGTACGCAGCCTGCGAGATCTTGGCATTCATCGGGAGGATATCAGAGGGGTTGAGTAGTGGAAGGTTGTTCTGATCGGGATGAAGCCAAGGTTTGTACGCGGGGTTGTGATCTTTCTTCCAGTCGTTGTAGTTCAGGCAGGCCTTGTGAAGCTTGGATATTACCTGAGTAAAGCGATAAAATAACAAATAAAAATTATTATCACCATTTGAATTATTTGAAGACTTTGCGAAAGCTTTTGACATGGTTAACAGTGACAAGATGTTCAAAGTTGAGAGAAATTAGAGTACACTGGAACGATGGATGATTAATTATGAATCTTGTCATGAATCATTAGCCAATTGACGAAGTTCAGAAGAAATTATCAAAAATGTAAAAAGCTAATGTTAACGTCAGTTTCCTCACTCGAAAGCGATGTCAGTGACGGGCAAGCACAGGATTTGAACCACGCACATACTGATCCACGGTCGAGTATCTTACCGACATAGCCACCGACTCCAGCCAGTATGAAAAAGGAATATAAAGGGGAGTAAGACAAGGCTGTTGGTTGCAAGTCATCACTTCGATTTAACATTAACACAGTGGCAATAATGATAGAAGCAATGAAAAACACTGAAGAAAGAATAAAAATTTAATCACGACATGATTGCTCGTAACGAAGTGGATTTACAGAAAATTTTTTAATTAAAGGCGTTTTAATTTTGACGATAGTGCCAAATATCAATCAATCAATCAATAAGAATTTAACATATGGTTCTTTGCCATAAGGCAATGTCAGGGACGTCTCAAATAGTGCCAACTAACATCAATTCTTAAACATACTAAATAGAGAATTTACTAATTTGGATTTTAGAGTATAATACCTTAGGGGCCAGCCACTGCGTAGATTTATTCACGACCCACACTGGCAGACTACCTGCAGAAAATACATATTCACTGTCAAAAATAAGAATAAGTGATGCATTTCATATTTATTTATTTCGTTTATCACATCATACAAGTAATTATACATGTTAATTCTTGCGTACAAAATATCAAGTGAATGGGTGAACGGAAAACAAAGGCCAACAATGGCACTTTCAAGTTCCGACTAAACTACACAAAATACAATAGAATTTTACAATGCATGATCATAACGGCACAAAGTATTAGATGACTCAATTGATTTAATTAGTCTAAAAGATTAAAAATTCTAAAAACAAAAAGTTTTAGTGAATTAAAACTTCAGTTAACGCAAGAAATTATTACTAATTTTTGCTAAAATTTTGCCAACCTAGTCGTATCTGTTCCTTAAAAATTTACTTAAATCAGTAAACTCTAGACCCTTCTTAAAGTCATTTAAGGATTTAGCATTAACAACTTGATAAGTCAAAGAATTCCTAGGAGAAATACATCGATTTTTGAAATAATAACTTCAGCATTGAAACGAAAGGAGTTTAAATAGATGGTTTTACCACTATTCCTAGTAATACCTTGCTTGAAATGGAATATACATACAGCATGCCAAGCTACAATAGCAGTAGACCTAGACTCCTGCTGACTATAGACCTACTATTGACAGCTTTGCTCACATTAAATTAAATAAACTAGATTAATTTTTAAATCACACTATCATATTTTCTTAGATAAAATGAAATAAAAATCTGCATTTCTCTTATTTTGGTTCCTCATTATAATTGAATGCGATATATAACAGAACGCTATATTTTTCATCCGAGAACACGCGAAATTTTTCATCCGAGAACTCTCAACCTATTTTGTAAGTAACTCAAATAATTATTAATTAAGAAGTTAACAATAATACATATCTAACAATAGAGACAGGTTCATAAACCAGTTTCAAAGGCATATCAGTGAGTGACAGTGACAAAAGAGGAATTCTATCACAGCCTATAGCTGCAGGATAAATAGATTGCAAATAAGTGTACAGGAATATGCAGATTGGACCTGCCACTTGGCAGAATACTAGAGAAAGAGAGAGCAATACCTTTAGGATCTGACTGAGTGAGGTATGTAACAGTACAGCCGGGCTTGGCAGGGTTGCCATTAGTAGACAAAATTTGGTATCCAGTTAGATACGATATTCCTCGGATGAAGTTTCTCTTCGGTGGCATGGCCTGCAATAGTTTGTATACAATTGAACAATATCATAATAAACTTATAGACCATTTCCTGATCATGAGATGACATGAAAATGTAATTTATGATACTATACTTTATTATTACATTAATATATATATATCGAATAATAATCAATAAATAATAAAGATTTCACGAATAAGGGAAGAGGTTATAGCGGATTGACTGATGAAATAGTTAACATCATGACACAATCAAGTTGTGAATACACCATACATGCGTTTGTACACTAAGTCAGCTGTTTAAGCAGTTTTGGATTCAATGCCTCTCCTTGAGGCATTAATTGTTTAGGTATATACATGTATACTACATAGTGCAATGAAAAACTGAGTAAAAATACAGTATTACAATAATCTAGATTAAAAATAACTTAAACAAAACTAATTCTATTTAACCTGAGAGTAAATATCAAAGCCTTAGATCATTGCTATAAATAAAGTAGTCATGCATAAAACAGTATAGAACAAATGAAAAGACTGTACAAATTTTTTACATTAAAGATAAATTTGAGTACTATTGCTTGTAAATGCAATACAAAAAATAAATACAAGAAATGATCCAATAGCATAAAACTGACTTCCTATCATACAAGAGCTTCTGAAAAGAAAGCACAAGCAAAGCGTTGTACTTACAAGCAAAAAAGGAAAGCACAAGACATTTTGTCCAACGAGATAATCATCAGCGCTGTACTTACCGCGTGATTGACAGAATGATTAAGAATGAGTTTCTCAGCGCCGAGATTTCTCCAGGATCTCTGCGTCACAAAATCTCTATTGGTCAGAGGGCGCGGCAGCTGCACTAAAAACACACCCGCCATAAAAAATATATAATTTTGTAAATATAATTATTAAATAATTTAAAAAATAATAATTTATGTTATCTTATAATTTTCAATCTTTTATTTTTGATTTTGTGTTGCATTTCTGCCTGTATATGCTACATAGCTATGTTATCTGTCATATTGTTACAATCTGCGATTTGTCAGATTGATTGTGGAAATAAAAGGAATAGATTATTTTATAAGAATATAGCCATAATGCTGTTCTTAAATTTTATTCAATTCTTAAAGAGCCAATTCTTAGCCCCTTCAAAACTTTGTACAATGCTCCACATTCATTTCAGGCTAGGACATATTTTACAGGGCTCCAATTAAAAGTTTACAAGATATTTTAATACTGATTTCTAACTTAGACAAAGAAAATTAAGCTAGCTTGAATAACTATAAACCACTAAATCTATTTATTTATGTATAAATAAATGTATACAAATTTGAAATGCTTAATCCATGATTTCTTTTATTAAATTATACAAGGGTTCTTTAGTGATTGCACAGTGATCACTTTTCGAGTTGCTACCAATTTCAATTTGCATATCGTAAAATATCTTGTCAGTAATGTTGTGGCCTTCAGCTAGATAGGATACTAAATATCTTCACTGATAGCCACACATACTCGTAGTATATACTCTTATATTAGTTGTGTAATGTTTTTAAAAATTGTTTTCATAAATGTGTTCACTTGCTGTTAGTAGCATCTACGTAGCCGAGTTGAAATGTTGAAATAAAGCACACTTTGCTCAAAACAGAAAAATAAATCACGCATAGTTAAGTGAAATATGGCTAGAGAGGTAACTGAATTATTAGAATTTACAATATCTAATATAGTTGCGTATTACTAAACTCCATAGATACATACTGGTGTATTACAATCATTATTACAAGTCTTAATTAATTGTGATCCAAGTCAAGCAGATCAGGGGATGAAAAACATAAATTCGACAAATATATAATCATGTCTGATCAATTATTTCAATGCTTACATGCAGACCAATATTAAATTGACAATTGCAAACTTATAATATCAAATTTCAACTAATTAGCACTAAAAGTCGTGTCCGCTTTCCTCATACAAATAACATATTTTATTCAGAATTGTTTAGTATTAAAATTAAAGATATATATTATATATATATATATATATATATATATATAAATTTCTTATTCTTTATATAATGAATACTCAATATTATAACATACTAGAGTAGTATCCTATGTCGCTAGTCCCATTAACCCGACAAATCTCCTTTCCCTCGATAACCGTAGGGTCCCAGGACTTCCTGTACACTGGATCATGGATTACGTCGTAAAGAACGTCAGCCGTTATATCACTGTATGTGCCTCTTATCTAAAAACAACAGATTGAGCGCCATTTCTGAGCATACAGTATTCATTCATTTAAGGTAATTTAATTAATTTAAATATTACCTAACAATGCTGGGCTCTAACATCTTTTCAATAAATAGTTCAATATAAAAAATATCTTTCCCCGTGTTGTGTCTGGGTTGTTTGAAAAATTGACCAACCGGTGACTGCGCGTGTCATAGAAGGCGACTAAAGCACCATACCAACGTCAGAAAGGGCATTCGAATGGCAAGCGTCAATGCTCCAGAAATTGCTACAAAACTTTAAACGAATGGAAGTCTCAAATAGGGGATTGGCTGGTGTTGTGGTGTAGGACACAGAGGATTTGAGCCACTCTATTTGTATCCCGACCCTAGTTCAATCAGGATTCAAGGAAGGTTGATGATGATGATGAGTTCAATATAAAAGAATCCTTTTATAACCAGACAGTGACAAGAATTCAAACAACAGATAGAGTGCCACTTCTGAGCATACAGTATTCATTCATTTAAGGTAATTTAATTATTTTAAGAGATAAATTCAAATCGGAAGAGTTTTATCCATGTTATAATATGTTGGTGACAAGAATTCAAAGAAATGAACGAGACACCAACATTCATTAAGCAATTAAAGCATTTAGAAATATAATATGACAATTTAAAATAACTTTGCATAATTTAACAAAAGTAACCTCCAACAGTTTCTAGAACAGTGTCATAGCCAGTTGCCAATCTTTGAGACTACTTTACAGTTTCCTTGCAGGTTCTAATCAATCCCTTTACATGGCTACTCATATCTTTGTTATTAGGAGCTTCGATTGGCAGCAAGCTCCGATACCTGCTGAACCTTAATAAAAACATGTTATTTGGTTACAAAAAATACCTGTTGACTCTGCTGATTTTTGAGTGGATCTTCACTTGGTGATTTTATGTATTTGAGAATTTCACAAGTGAGTTTATTAAATTTTTAGATGCTATAACTGACCAAAAATTTACTTGGCAATGACATATTTCGTTTGTATCACTTATAGCAAGAAAATCAGATGATTTTTTTGATTATAATCACGATAAGATGACCAATTTATAATCATGTCTATAAATGTTGATTAATATTTCATTACTTGTTATAAATCTATTACACTTAGGAAGTTTATGACCACTAGCTATTTGCATACAGAATAAAATGAAAAGTCAATAAAAAGGCAATAGGTACATGAAGAATGGATTTATAAAGTAACACTTAACAAATTAAAGGTAAAAATTAAGTCTTATCATACTGGATTCCTAACAACTTCCTATTTAGACTAGTTTGGTAACTAATTCAAAATTGGCTAATACTTAGGTTATTGGGTTAGATACTGAGTAAAATGTCTGGTTATTACTATCAATGTTTGGTTTAAAATGTCTTGTAAGAAGTTTTATTTTCCTTTGTTGAGCCTACGGTACATAAATGCTAGTTTTCCAGCTTTTTCAGCGCCTGGCTGAGTTCTAGAAGTACCATAGGTCAGCTTTAATGTACTAAAGAGCCTCCCTAATCCAGCTGATGAGGCAGAACATGTAAGAAGCTGCTCTGCAAATTGTGTCATTCTTTAACAGGTTGATTTAAGTTAATTTTAATTGAACTTATTTAACATTTTTAATAGGTGAATTCTTGAAAATTTAAAAATATCACTAAAATTTAAAAAATTCCAAAAACAGTGATTTTTTAAATTTGTATTCATTTAAATTTTTTTTTTTTAAATCGTGATTTTTTTTAATGATTATAATCAACTGATAATAATCATGCCAACCCTGACTTATAGTCTCTAAATAATTATATCATCTAAGAAGACTTAGGTTTAAATTGCCAAATGAGCATTGTTGAATATATACTGTAGTATTATCTATTCTTGTAGCACTATGTGAGGTTGTTTGTGCATCCATTTCTTTTCTAAAAGAGTTATTTGTTCTTCCAAAAATGTGCAGTTAGAATTAGTAACAATTCTACCCGGAAACTACATGAAGAACGAGAAATATAGCTGTAGTCAGAATTATTAATAATTCTAACTGCACATAGCAATTTATCTTGTTATCCTAGTGGTTTCTGGGTTGGTGAAGAATAGACCAACTGTGGACTGCCAATGTTGTAAAAGGCGACAAAACACTAAGATCCAAACCGATGTCAGAAAGCGCCATGGTTGGTGAGCACCTAGGCTCTTGAAATTGATACAAAATTTTCTGAAATGAATGGAAACGTTTTAGGGGATTGACTGGTACAGTGTGGGAAAGAGCGGAGGTCAGAGGGTCGGAACACGACCCTGGTTTGACTAGGGATTCATGGGAAGATGATACGTACTGTTTTATGTACGTCTTATAACCTGCAAATTTGTGCAGAGATAAGCAAATAAATGGTACATAATCACAAAACCCATCTATGGGTCAAAGAGAGGATATCCATCATTTGTTGATTGACCTGGGCTTTCACCCAGGAAAATAAGTTACCGAAGTAAGTATTTGATAACTATGATAAAACCATAGTTATCAAATATTTACCATAAACTGAAGGCTTCCAAACCACGCTAGTGTGTTATGAGTTTGGCAATCAGAGTGGTGTGCAGTATCAGTACTAAAAAGGTCAGCAATTTGGCAAATTAAAAGAAACTATAAATCTACCTTAACCATTCTGAAGTCGGACACATCATTGCCTCTTGTCCACACGGTTGTGTCACCTCGACAGAAATCTTGACGCCAGTCATCATGATTCTTGCACATCTTTCTCAGCTGTTCAAAGTCATCATCATCAGCTACCTTCACAGTACCTACTACCTCAATTATACTAGTCATGTTGTTGGAATACTTAGCGATACTGAAATAAAAATATATAAGAATTCAGGATACAGTTACAGGATAAATTCATTGATGGATTAGTCACTTTGTCAGGTAAGCACATTTACCACTTAACCCATACGAAAACTGCTCTGAAAGATAATAAAATAACCAGGACTTGTTTGTCCTAGATTACTGAATCACTCATAACTATTCAACTGTTAATATTTTAGTACGATTTACACTAAGATGTGAATATTAAATTCATCTGCTACCCTAGGACATAAGTCGTACTTTGACGTTACAAGGTTCAAACGTTGTTTCCATTAAATGACGAGCACCTATGCAAATAATTTTAATAACTCTTAAATATTTCATCATACTATTATTTATCAATTTAAATATTTAAGATTGAGAAAATCGTACGGCACAGAATTTCACCGAAATGGGATTTAATAAGAAAGTCTCAAACATTACTTTTTCAACTTTTCAACAATTTATTTACTGTTTTATTTTTCACTCAATCCAGATATTTCTAATCAAAATGACGTGACATGGATCTAGAACAATCCATGATTACCGGCAATAGGCTTATTAAAATATAATTTTAATAACTAAAGTTAGATGTCAACAAGATGCGTAAAAATTATGCCAGATAAATGATGGTCAACGTTATTGAATATAAAATGTTAGGCTCAGATTAATTTTTATTAAAGCCTAATTTCTCATCTCTCGACGTGTATTTACCTGCTTCACAAGTCTAATAAAGTTATAAATATGCATTACAGCTCGACGCTTTCATAATCAATCATATTTCAAACGCTAAAATACCCTATTCATAAACTAGTTTATTCGAATTCGACTGGAGATATAATCAGGATATTATATGACTTTTTCTCAAGCACATGTCAAGAAATCTTTAGTGATACATGAAAATTACGTCAGAATCATAAGAAGAAGTGTTGAGATTTAATCTCACATTATCCACAAAAATCCACCATGACACCTTGCTCATGCATAGATATTAATTCGAATAAACCAATTTTGAACAAATCATGTATAAAAATAAATCAATAAATTAACTAAAGCAATAATTAAATTCAGTGCTATTTTCATCAATGACACCGTCGACTCACATCGAGCTCTATTGAATCAAAGCCAAGTCAACTGACAAAAACTCACAAAGGTTCCAAATCAATGGAAAGAATTAAGGTTTACTAAACGTGGTCGCAAACCAAACTATTAAAGAACATCCATACCACAAAGAATAACTTAATTACCTTACATATTATACTAATTACTTATTATATATGCTTCCAAAAAGAATTAATTAGCCTATTCTGTATCTTTGAGTACACCACTTAAATATGAAATGAGAGTTTGAATAGGCGCAGGTCTTTAGCTGCAAACGGAACTCTTATTAAGAAAGCAATAAATTATTAAAAGGTTTGAAAAGATGAAAGATGGGACTTAAAATATTAAAAATTGGTTACTAACTTAAGTAAATGCATGAAAGAGGTTAAGTACGCTGCACTTAAACTGTGTAAACTGTAAAAGTTTTAAAATAAATATACAAATTGAAAAATTTTAATAAGCAGGCCTTACCAAATATTTGTTATCCTAGTTAAATTAATTTTTCTGTGTGAATTTTATTTTAAATGTATTATTACTTTCCCAAACTATGAGTTAGCAAGGATTTATTTTGATAGGATCTACGTTTTGGTATGTGAAGTACATGTAGACCTACGTGCGCTCTTATAAAACATGAGGAGAAATTGAGTAAAATATTCCGACTATATACCTTGAATATATCGAGTGGAAAAACACTAGAGAAAGAGAGAAAGAGAGAGAGAGAGAGAGAGAGAGAGAGAGAGAGGGTGGAGAAGGAGATCGAGAAAGGGGGAATAAAAAGCTAAAGCTAGGGTTAATTAATGTCTGCTTCATTTTCACAAAAAATACTTTGATACGGTCCGGATAGGATTCTAACCGATGGCTTCCTGCTTCTCATACAAGTGAGCTATCCATTCGGCTCTGAAACTTTATCCAAATATACGATTCAGTAAGATGTGACTTCTGAATGTGGTTTAAATTTTCATTCCCCACTTCATCCATAAAATCCTAGCTAGAGCCAGCCTAGCCATCCCCACTGGCTATAGCCAGCCTAGCCAGCCTAGCCATAGATGTCGGTAAGACATTCGACCGCGGATCAGTATGTGCAAGGTTAAAATCTTGGACTCACCCGTCACTGATATCGCTTTCGAGTGAGGAAACTGACGTTAACATTAGCTTTACCAGCTTTAGCTCTTAGTACAGGTCCAATTTACGGTTAGTGTATAGCCTAGCTGAAATTACAGCCAATTTTCTCTTTAAAGTATATTAAAGTGAATCCCATATTTGAGATGTAGAGTAAGTTTTTAAATTTTCCGATTTCAGAAATAAATCTTTGTTGGAATAAAGACTCCGCTGGAAGATATCAAAATAACTGTTAAAAAAGAGAAGTTGTATTGTAAACAAAAGTCGCCGTCTCGGGCTCATTAAAATTCAGTCGATTTGTGTTAAGTACAATTAACACTATATTTATTCAGAATCTCTTCATCGATCCAGCAACATGATGAGGTACATTGCATTGTCACATCTTCAATAATTTGTACGCTATGATATCTACACACACACACACACACACACACACACACACACACACACACACACACACACACACACACACACATACACACACACACATACACACACACACACATACACACACACATAAGTATATATATATATATACAGTATATATATACATGTATATATATATGTATATATATATATATATATATATATATATATATATATATATATATATACATATATATGTATATATAAAGATATAAGATAGATAGATATGTATATTTATATACAGTATATATACATGTGTATATATATATATATATATATATATATATATATATATATTTATACATATAATGTATATTATGTATAAATATATAAGCTGGCTTGTTCCTCAACATTAAGAAAACCAAGACCATGACAACTGATATTGCTGAAACCAAAATTAGAATTGACAATGAAGATATTGAGACAGTCAACGATTTCGGCTTTCTTGGTTCTAAAATCGTCCGTGACGGAGAATCAGGGCCAGAGATAAAACGGCGGATAGCAATGGGGCGCACTGCGATGACTGGCATGATAAAAATTTGGAAGAGTAAGGACATAAGCCTCGTTACCAAATGCAGGATAGCCAATGCGATAGTCTTCCCAATTGCCACATATGGATGCGAAAGTTGGACGCTAAAAAAGGCGGATAGAAGGAGAATCGACGCTTTCGAGCTTTGGTGTTGGAGACGCGTGTTACGAGTCCCGTGGACGGCTAAAGTTAACAATAGAGATGTGCTAGATCGCATAAAACCAAGTATTTCTCTTGAGGGGAAGATCACAAAGCAAAGGTTCTCATACTTTGGACTTGTCATGCGAGCGAGTTCAATTGAGAAATAAATTATGCTAGGACAGGTCAGTGGAAAAAGGAGGAAAGGTCGTCAAAGAACGCGTTGGCTTGATACTGTAGAATTTGACCTCAACACCAGCATAGCGGATTTGAGGGAGGCAGTAAGAAATCATGATAAATGGAGACAGATAATTCATAAAGTGTCCAAGAGTCGGCTTCGACTGAATGGATAACTCATCATCATACTGTATATATATATATATATATATATATATATATATATATATATATATATTATATATATATATATATATATATATATATATATATATATACATGTATTACATGTACATGTATATATACAGTATGCATGTATATATAGATACACGTCTAAATGTACAGATAATGTATTTATATACTGTATGTATAATAGACAGTATATATACATGTAGGCTATAGATATATATAAATATATATATATATATATATATATATATATATATATATATATATATATATAGGCCTACTATAAATCGCTCTCTTAGTGCACTGCTTACTGACAGTTTCATAGTATACTGTATAATGCTTCCGAATGTCTCTACCTTCCGAGTGGATCTTATATCATCTATACCATTAATTCGATTTGATATACCATTTTTCTTGAGGGATTCTGCTTATGACGAGGTGGGCCTCGTATACCTTCCTCAGCTTCGACTAAAATATTTACTGGGCATGGGCTTCATTACCAGAGAAAACAATCATGTTTACTCAAGCTGTATATATATATATATATATATATATATATATATATATATATATATATATATATAATATACGTAAATATATATTGTATATATAATATAAATATAAATATATATACATGTATATAAATATATATATATATACTGTATTCATGTATTTATAAAGCTGGTAAAGGTAATGTTAAGGTCAATTTCTTCACTTCCTCCTCAAGGTAGGCCAATTTCCCAAAATTAGTATTGAAATCTGAAATGCTTAAAAATTATTCAACACTCTCTGGGTCTTTTGCATCAGTAGAAAGCCTAAAAGCCGATTCACACATGTACATACATTCTTGGTTCATTCTTTGTTAGTGTGTGCGCGCGTGTGTGTATGCGTGTGTAAAAAAATATACACGTAGGCCCCTATATAGTACGGCCCGTACAATTTTGAAGTTCTGGTTATTCGTTATGTCCAACTGCATATATCAATCAGCCGACATTATTCGTCGGCCATGACCGTCCCTGATTTAGAAGTTCCTTGAAATTTAAGCAAGAAAATTTATAATGAGGAGACTATTGTGGCATTGACGGCTGGGCGAGGCTAGTGTCTTGCTATGATCCTTTGTTAAGTATTTTGCAGAAATTGTAAGTGAATCGATGACGTTCGATTGACTGCGGTTAAAAATTCTCAATTACGCTTTCGAGTCAGCGGAAGGCAAATTTTTAAGCCTTTTGTATTAGCTGACGCGCTTCGTCAATAATTCCATTGGATCAGATTAAGAATTTGAATTTTAGCCAAAATCATGGACATAATAAAGTATGCGTGCGACATAATGAAGTATGCGTGGAATATGACGTAATTAAATACTTGTGGCTTACTTTTTATTGGTCTATAGTAATATCAGCTATTATTCTCCGTTTTTATGCTCATAATACAAAAAGATACATAATACATAGAGACGTCCCTGACATTGCCTTATGGTGAGGAACCGGACGTTAAATTCTTATTGATTGATTGATCAGTAATATTCTATGGTGTACTTGCGATTTTTCCAGATATTAGCAAACAATGCACACAGTAGTTTATTTTGCAAATGAGGCGTAACTATCACAAAAATGACATTTAACTAAAATAAGTAAATGAGAAACTAAATAATCTATTGCTGATCATTTACAATTGTGATACATTTCCATTACTTAAATCGTTCGTTCTCTGATGACAATTCTTAGTCCTCACCATCGCAAAGCTGGTGTCATCCTTTTCAAACCAGCTCGTATAACATCGATTATTTCCACTCCTCTTCGCGTGGAACACCCTCCCCATCACTCTCTGAAGTTCTCTGCGAAAGATTCTTCCAGTCGTTAGGTAGATGTAGAAGTTTAGCGCATAGTGAGACATGCCTATCTCCTCGACCACCATCTTGACGTCAGCGTAAACATAATGTCTCTGCCACTGAGGATCAGCCATCCGTTCACTTTCACTCAGATATTTATTACCCTCGGCGAAGCTTAGATAGAGCACGTAGAGGAGGGTGACTGGCAGAGTGGTGGCTATGAGGAAGAACGATACGGCCAGGAGCATGACGGTCGTGGCTGAAGGCGCGGTGGACCCCCCGCCGCCCCTGTTCCCTGCCCCGCCCCAGCTTTCCCCCTCAGGGGCGGTCAACCGCTGCTGCTGATGGGTGAGTAGCTTCTCGATGCCGGCCAGACGTCGAGTCTCGAAGATGACGAGGATGTTGAGGACCAGGATGCAGAGAGGCACTGCCCCGAACACAAGCAGCTCCGTGATCATCGTCCAGATTGACCAAAATGACGAGGAACCTGACTCAGTGACCTGAGATCATAGAGATAATGAGATCGTAGAGATAATGAGATTGTAGAGATAATGAGATCATAGAGATAATGAGATCGTAGAGATAATAAGATTGTAGATATAATGAAATCACAGAGATAATGAGATCGTAGAGATAATGAGATTGTAGAGATAAATTGATCGGAGAGATAAAGAGATGACCGTAGAGACAAAGAATCGTAGAGATAAAGAGATTAGAGAGATAAAGAGATAGTGAGATGAGAAGTTAAAGAGATCACCAGAGATAATGGGATCAGAAACAGTAAGAGAGCATAGAGATAAAGAGATCATAGAGATCAAGAGATTATAGAGGTAGAAAAATAATAGAGATAAAGAAATAATAGTACAAAGAGATCATAGGCTTAAAGAGATCATAGAGATAAGGAGGTCGTAGAAATGACAGTTGAATCTAGATGCATAATATAATAAACTGACCAATTAGCTTGTTGATCTATAAATAATATGCAAATTATTCCTTTTCCTACCTATGATAAATTCATATCGTTCATTTGTTCATCTCAGCACAGATTATACAAGCAATTGATTATACATGCAGATAGACAAACATGAAAGAGGCTATCAAAAGTATTAAGAAAATCTAAATTCCTATTGCTGATTGCATTACAACGACAGCCATGTTTCTGGAACTGCGGCTTCTATTATTATATTAATCTTCTCCATTTGTTCCAGAGAGACTTCCAATGAGATTTCTTTTTGAGAGATTTTGTGAAATGTATCAGTGGAGTTGCTACGTCGAGAGTAGGCTTAAATCCGATGATCTTAGTAACAGGGTACTCTCAATAATCTCTTTTGTTTAAGGGGTAAATATTCTTGTAACTGACGGGATTTCAAATATGAACGTTTTCAGCAAAATATAAGTATCTTGAGCAAATTGAAGATAATTTCATTAATAATTCAACAAATCAATTAAAACTGTACGTAGATTACGTCGCAGTAAATTATAAATATTTACTGCAAGGCAATACGTTAATTATGTCGTTATTGCTTGATAAGTTGATACTTTAAACAGATGATATTTGAGATCTACAAGAATTTTGTTTAAATCCGTTCTTGTAACATTTTTACGAAATCTCAAATTATCAAATTTGATAACATGGTTACATTGCACTCCGTATTTCATTGGAACCTTATTTAAGGGTGCAATTATTCATGGATTGTTTGTGTATTGATTATATTGTTTATTGATTACATTGTTTATTGATTGCAGTTTTTATTGATTGAAATTTTTATTTATTGCATTGTTTATTGATTGTAATGTATTGAGTGAATTTTTATTGATTGTAGTTTATATTGACTGCATTTTTATTGATTGTATTATTTATTGACTGTATTTAGATTGACTGTAGTATTTATTGATTGTATTGTTATTGATGACATTGTTTATTGATTGTATTATATATTAAATTTAATTATAGATTGATTGATTGAACCTGATGTATGTAGTCAGATTAGAACAGTGAAATGTTTTTGTAAATCAGCTCCAAGCAACTGACTTTTATAAATTCTTTTTTCCACTCGATGGGCAAAAAGGATGAGAAAAATATTAGAATAAAAAGAGTGACGGAACCCTGACAGCCCCAGTAGTGAGTGCCCACTGCTACCGGTGTATCTCAAGGACATTCGTACCGTGTGATGAACAATAGAACATGACAGCTGCCTCGGGGCTAAATCAAAATAACCGGTCTACTATTTTATCGACTGAAAACTATTCCAGGCTGAAAGTTTGAAAAGTTTGAAGCAGATTGGATATAAATGCACTGTTGAAAGAAAAGAGTTTATCGCGATCGCGCTACTTTTTTCCGGTAGGTTCAATTTTTGCATAATAAGTGTGAAGAAAAAAAGAGAAGGAAATAAATCCCTACTTTCATGTATATCTTCAAAGCAAGTCAAGGTAGAACATAAAATCATTTGAGTCATTTATAATATTAAAGACTCTCTTCATCTTAAGGAAGTTTAACTATTACAATGGATTGAATACGGCAGTCTTTTTACAACCACATAGGGGCCTATCCTTTACTCTTTCATAAAGGTCCTACGGTGTGCAGTGTATGCTGGATATATTTTTTACAACTTAAGCTGAATGAATAATTTAGGCAGAAAGATGTCTTCAAATGAATCCACTTAAAAAAGTAAAATTCAGATGATGTAACGATCTCCTGTCTTTCCAGGGTGAAGCCCCTTACCTGTTCTCGTAGTTTGCACGTGCTTTCATTGAAGTCGTACTGCCAGAAGTAACCCTGCAGTGAGTTGACTATCAAGGTCAGGCTGATCAGGGCAAGAATGACCTTGACAGCTCTTCTGGTGGTGCAGTAGATCTCACGCTGGAAAGGGTGACAGACGGAGATATACCTCTCTACAGTGAATCCCAGCACAAGGAGAGGACTGAGGTATTGGGACGTGAGGAAGAGCATTGGAAAGAGCTCGCAGATCACCGGATACTCTACCAGCTTTACGTTCCATTTGAATTGAAGCTCAAATACTATCTGAAACAGCGTAATAAAATGTATAACTTATAAAGTTTAACATATAAAGTTTAACATTTAGCATTAACATGTAACATTATAACATAACATATAGCATATAACATATAAAATATAATATTTAACATTTAACATTTAACGTATAAAGTTTAATGTACAATAGCATAGAGTAGCATGCAGTAGAACTGATACCTTAGTATACCTTAGAACTGAGAACTCATCCTAAATATTCAACGTCGTCTGAAGAATTAAAGGTAGCCATACATTTTTCAACAATGTAGCCACATTATTGAAAAATGTAAGGCTAGCAAAAGTAAATCTTAAAAAATCTAAAAGTAAAAAGCTTTCTAAATCAAAAGTGTATTTCTTCCGTTAACTTTAGCCTCTGTTTAGTCGCCTCTTACAACATGCACGGCAAACTATTGGCTGCTGCAGTGGCATGATGTAAAGCGGATTGCTTAAGGCTTGATAGTTGAGAGTTGAGACATAACAATAGTGTCTAATGTTGCCATTCAAAAGAGAAACTAATAGACTAGAGTACATGTCATTGAAGAGAAAGTTTCTGAAACTCTTGAAAGAAACAGACCACGTATTGAAGCAGATTTGAATCGAAATTCCTAGATGTAAAATTCAAGAGTTAAATGAATATGAATTAACTGATGGAGAACTCAGCGCTTAAGTAAGACATGCAAGACGAAAAAATAACCGACGCTTATTTCACCCGTCATTTGGCTACTTAGATGCGGCAATAAAATCGTGAAACTTTTATAATTTTATAATAAATTGTGACAGTAAACATGTTGAGTACAAAGGAATTATAAATTATGCAGCTGCTCCCACGCATAGTTGAACTAAGAGCTATTGTGTACAATTCGATAATCCCACTACGTGGTTCAGACCTTATATCTACTATTCATAGGTAGGCCTATGTTAAGTATTGAATAGCAGAGTTGTTTTAATAAAATGGTAATTTTTGCAATAATTAAACTTCATTCATCTTTTAACCCTTTCGTACCCAACGGTACTTTAAAGTACCGGCTTACATAGAAGCTTCCTACAGCTAACTCCAATTAGATACGTCTAAGCGCCCAGCGGTATTTTAAAGTACCGCTGCTGTCTAACACATCAGGGAAGAAAAATTCCGGCTGACTAGTGGCGCCCCTTGGTCACATTTCATTCATCGTTCTGCTAGCGTCGTATAATGTTCTTGTTACTGTTCCTGCTCAGTAGCTCAACAAAGGTAAGTGTGACGCTATACATTGTTATTCCTATATTTGTCGTTAACTTTGTTTCCTCTCATTATATGCTATAGATAGGTGATTTATAGTATAGGTTCAGCTCTAGCGTCGCTTGTAATTAGTGATACTCTTATGTACCGTTGGACTGTAATTAGGTAAAAATAGACAAAACACCATATTTTGAATTTTGAATTACTTGTACTATTTTCGAAATAGGGGATCTGTTACAAGCACCATAATTACAGTTTATTTATTATATTTTTGACTTAGACAAAGAAATATCTGAATTTTTTCTTGAGCTTTTTATTATACATGTAATAATAATGATTATTTGTACTATTACTAGTCTCAGAAATGTTTTATTATATTGTAAATTAGGTGTAACTTAATTGAATTACTGCTTTTATATTTTTAATCATTTGTTATTAATAAGATGATGATGATGACGACGATTATTATTATTATTATTTTCATTAATATTATTATTATTATTATTATCGATAGAACCAGCAGCAATATTAGGTCAATGTTATAAATTACATAAGAATTTTTATTAATTCGTTAAATTCTTATTGATTGATTGATTAATTGATTGATTGATTGATTTTGCAGTATTTTTCAGTCAAAATGAGTATTCCAGTTCGTAGTTTCTATAAAAGGGTAGAGCTCGCTTATATAATTGAAGATTTTGAGTCTGATCATGGTGAGGATACAGATATTGAACCGGACGATGACGAGGAGGCTCTTGTCCAGACGGAAGCTTCTGAAGACGACAGTAGTGACGAGGGTGGTTCGATACAGAGTGCCGAAAATCAGTAATTGTACATATGAAGTGGAAGGATAATAGAGTGGTGCATATGTTATCATCTGCTCATGGCAGTGAGCATGGCTCCGTGGAAAGAAAGCAACGAGATGGAACTACCATACAAATGAACCGACCAAATCTAGTTGCAGCCTATAATGAGAACATGGGTGGTATCGATCATGCTGACATGCTTTGATCTCTCTATGGACTGGATCGGAAAGCCTGTAAGTGGTGGCACAGGATATTCTTTGCCATGATAGACATAGCCCTGGTGAATAGTCAGCTAATATACAGCGAAATGGAGAGCGAAGTAACGCTGCTACATTTCTACAGACCAGTAGCAACTGGACTAGTAGCTTTTGGCAGAACGAACAGAATGGTTCCGCTTAGATCACTTGATCAACAAGCCAGCCCTGCAACTGCTTTGTGAACTTGGGCATACATTGTCCCAAGTTCGTCCAGCAGAGAGGAAGGTGTGGGGTTTGTGCAAAGGCTCACAGACAGAGCAGACCACAGAGTATCTGCTCGTCCTGCAAAGTGCATTTGTGCTGCAACACTAAATTTAACTGTTTTGTTGTTTATCATAATGTTACTGTTTACATAACAAAATAGCATAGGGCGCGTTCTAAAAATGGACTCTAAATCAATATAGATTAATGAAAATGTACTGTTAGGCACTAACGAACATAATTACATCATATAGAGATTCTGTTGTACATAATAAAATGTGTAACAGTGCTTCAAATATTTTCTGTTAAATGATAAAAAGGTGTTCAATTTACTATACGTATAATCCCAACGGTACTTTAAAGTGCCATTTTTTCATATTTTTTAATATATCGCAAAAAATTGTTCTGACATGTTTTATCCGTTAATTGACTTTAAACTATATGATTTAAGCAAAAATAACTTTAATTTAAAGATTATATATATGCTTGGGGCTGAAAGGGTTAATACCCTTTCTTACACTTAACTGAAAGTTCAAACCTATCTGATATTACGAAAGTGTTGCCGAATTTTCATGCTTAATTAATTGCTTCAGTAGTTTTCAATGTTTTCTCTTCTAGGCTTAACTTGCTGTAATCTAACGAACAAAACGCCAAAAGCAACCGAACTGAGCTGTTGCTTTATTGGAATTTTGCCGACAACGGATCAGTAGGTGCAGAGTTCAATTCCGGCGCCCTCCCCGTCACTTACATTCTTTCGAGCAGGAAGTTTACGCTTAATTTGGCTTTTGCTCTTCTAGCCGTCTTATTGTGCAGCGATTGCGGTAGCCAAGATTTAAGAACAGCCTCCCAACATTCTGAGATATTTGTTCAAAACTATCAGTACTCAGTCTTCAAAACTGATCGCCCAAACACGTATTAACCCAGTCCAGCGATGCTTAGCTTCGTTTATGACGCACAAGCTTTATCGAATTGACTAAACCCTGCCAATCATAAATTCAGGCGATTCACTAGCATCAATTCAGATATATAATATCTCATGAAAGTTTATGTTTATTCTATCACTACTAGTATTTAATTGTTTAAACTAAACTAAAATTGCAGATATCGTCAAGTTTTCAGTATAGAAGAAGTTTATATTGTCTATCAATTCACTACAGAAAATTACGTCAATGTATTACAAACTTCCGAGTCGACAAACGACACGCTCTCTTTCTTTATTCTTTTATTTTCGCTTATATTGACGAACTTTCCTCACAGTTGCAACAAAGCTGTTGTCCTCAGATAATATTTCTTCGTTAAAGATTTAGTTCCAAATAGTAATACTTAATTTTAAGTTAAGATCAATATTTTCACTTAAAAAAGTGAAAATTGTTAATGGTTCTAAAACCAAATCGTTCCATGCAGTGATTGTAATGCTCTGTCTTGGAACATTCCAGTGCTGTCTTGACTTTGTTTATACATACATATATATATATATATATATATATATATATATATATATATATATATATATATATATATATATAAACAAAGTTAAATTTATGGATTTATTCACGAATAAATAAATAAATATAGTATGACCCAAATATTTGAAACTCCTTATTTGTTCCAATTTCGTACCATTTATTTTGATATTAACTTCACATTCATTATGGACACTCTCATAACCTTCGTCTTTTTATATTAATCTTCAAGCTATTTCTCAATGCCGTATCATTCAGCCTATCCATTATCTTAAATTATAATTTAAGGTAATGGATAGGCTGTTAAATTGTAATATTTTAATAGTTAAAAATACTCCAGGTCATTTTGACAATAAAAGCTCGATTCCCTACGAGTATTATTATTATTATTATTAATATTGTTATTATTATTACTATTATTATAAACAACGTTCATTTCATTACTGATAATAAACAATAAACAGTCATTTTATCTAATAATAATCAGTCTTTTCTGATTATTCTTATGAACATTAATATTTCAAAATTATTTTAGAAATTATATTATGATTATTATGGATATTAATATTAATGTTTTATTAATATAAATTTTAGTATTAAGATTAATATTAATAACAATAATTTATTTTATTATTGATATATTAATATTAATATATCAATAATAAAATAAATTATTGCTATTAGTATTAATATTAATATTATTATTATTTTAAGATAAAAGCAGGACTTTATAATTATTTTATTATCATTATTATTTTCTTACCCCGGTGTAAAGAAAATGGAGTTTGATAAAAACGATTCAAGCAATGCGACGCGTGCTGAATCGCCGCCCGGCTACTCAAGGTCATCAATCGGCTTAAAAGAATTGTTGAAGTAGACTTCATTAAATCTTTGCAAAGATTATTTTATTATTATTGTTGTTATTGTTGTTGTGATTATCATTGTTATTATTAACAACATTGAAAACTTCTATAGCAATGCCATGGCTGTAGTCAATCTTCATGACTACATTACAAAAACGTATCTAGCAGAATGAAATATATTTCACCAGTCGGTTATTTTCGTTGACACAAAACATTTTGAATTGAACTTTAATTAAAGAGTTCAAAGTTAATTTGAGCTTGTTTCCACTCTACACGCTCAGTACAATCACAGGCTATATGACGCCGATTGGTAACAGGATTACGTGTTTCAGCTTAGACCGTGACGAGATGAATAATCTGCACTCTTTTTTCGGATTTGAATCGGTCGTATAAAATGTTCTTAATTTAAAACTTAGATGTAAATAAATGGCAACTGTTTACTCAAATGATTTTTAAAATTGGAAATTTATAAGTGCTAGCTATTTGCGATTAATCTATACCGGGAAGTGTTTTACAGAGTAAAATGCGTCTGGTGTCATGTTCGTCCAAAACACAAAATAAAGATCATTATTTGTGCATGCTGTGTTAATCTACTGTTAAGCTGAAAGTCAAGAATAACTAAAGCCTAGTTTAACTTCCGTTTTCTATCTTGTGCCAGTGAAATTATACCTTTTTGAACTTGCACTTACTCAAGTGCAGTTTGAGCCATACAATACTACCTAAAAACTACCGCCTAACTAGTTCACAATCAATCACTTCATGTACATGTAGATACAAGTACACTTTTGAATAATTATTTTTGGCGGTACCATGCAAGACGTCATAGTTCTGACAATGAACAATGGAAACTGACATACATGTAGTTACAGTAATAGAGAATGGAGATTCATTTGACACTTTACAAATCACTGTAGTCTAACAACAGGAGTATGGACCTTTATAATTCTGACATTAGACGGACAAATGAGTAAAAAGTATCCAAATTGTGTTGAAATCTACGTCATCACAAAAATAATATTGCTTCAAATTGATTTAATAGAGGACTCTGCAGACAATATTGACAATATTCAATAGACAACATGCCATCTACTTGCAAGAAATGCTGTATAGGTTGTTCAATACTAAATCTCGCTTCATAATATCTATACAGGAAAACAACGACAAGACATATCCGACAAGATTATCAGTGCATTAGTTTTTATCGTCTCCGCTTTGTTCATGCCTGCATCTTCAAAATCTGAGTTCTGAGAACTGATGCCGAACAAATAGAATTTATTGCATCACTTATTGTTTTATCTCCGAGCAACGTGTGACGATTTCCAGAGAGAATGATTCCGCTAAACATCCTGATCTATAAAACAGAGTCCGCCAGGCTGAATCTGGCCGATAACATTGAGTCCAGTAGCAATTCTGTATAATAATGCAATCAAGTTCGGATTGTCGGAGCTGAATTAGCAGTCTGGTGTAGCTGAGGTTTTGATGTTTACAGGTTGAAACTCGTAGTCGGTCATTTCATAAATTGTAAACATCATCCCATTATTGCCCTCTCTGACGTTGGTTAAGATCTTATAGTGCTTTTGCTGTCTTTTACGACACCAGCAGTCCTCGATTAGTATATTCTTCAGCAACACGGACACACCACAGAATATTTGGCCATTACTAATGATATAAAATCTCACTGGTTAGCCGACAGCATTTACATTACTTGGATTAGTGATTATTGTTGATCGTTTTACGTTTTACGATTTACGTTTAGATAGCGCTATAATTTTTAATAGCGACTAAAGTGTACAAGAAAATAGTGTAGGTTTTTGCCATTCATTCCTCCTTAATATTAAAAATAATGATAACATAATAACATTATAAAATAATATTAATAATAACAAATAGTAATAATAATAATAATAGTAATAGCTTTATATAATCATAATTCTTAATTCTGTAAAGTTATCGTTAATATAGAAAGACGATTTACCTAAATATACTACTAGATATCAATTAAGTTATGAAGCTTATGGTTAAGAAACAGTCTAACTAACTATTCAATAATAATAATAATGATAATAATAATAATATTAATAATAATAATAATCATAATCGTCATCAGCATTATCCTCATCATCATCATTATCATCATCATCTTTCCTTGAACCCCAGTTTAGCTAGGGTCGGGATAAAACTTTAATACTAATAATAGCAATAATAAAAATAATAATAACAATAATAATAATATAATAATAATTAGAATAATAAATGTTTAACTTCCCCTCCTTCATATAAGGATTATGTTAAAGACGCCACCGCATCACATTTCATGCCATAAAGTATTACAAGACAGATCCTGAGGTGAATTGAACTCTCGTGGGTTCGAATCGCAGCCGCGCTGATCTGAGAGTACACTGTAAAATCCAGAACATTCACTGGACTGGTTATACCGATAATGGATTAAATTGCTTAAAGGTTTAAACATGTGTTATTAAATGTGATAGATATCAACATGGTTGATCATTTCACTATAATGCATGTATATTATTACGTCTTTTGCTAATCGTATCATTCAACGATTTGAAGAAACTTGCACTGAAGGAAAAAATGATCATTTCAACTCATGTGTTGCCATACAGGTAAGTCATCTCAACGAAACTCAGAGAAATTCTTTTCGGATGGGATTTAAATAAACAATTATAATATTAGATTTGTTGCTTGAAATACAACACTAGATGAAAAATATTTTCCTCAAAGCAGTTGTACGAGTACTCCGCTCGTAGCTGTTATTTGATTATAGAATCAACTTTGCTTTACGCAGAGCAATAATTTTTGTCCTATATGGCTTCGCCAGTGACCGCTTTTATATACATTTCAGATATTTTTTACAAAACGCGCAAACAAAGACTGCAGGATTATATGAAGCAATATTGTTTGAAGTCTACATGTATATCTAACTAAATATTGTAATTTCATGCTCTGATAAAAATTAAACCGAAGAAGAATGTGCATGAGGGTACAATGTCTATTACAATGTCTATTACAATGTCTATTACAATGTCTATTACAATGTCTATTACAATGTCTATTACAATGTCTATTACAATGTCTATTACAATGTCTATTACAATGTCTATTATATACTGCATATTGTTAAATTCTTAAGCTTTTACTAAAACATGTAAGTATCCTACTCAGTGTCGGTAAAGGCGATATTTGTGGAATGTAAAGAGTAATAAACTTTGAAGTACTTTTTTTCCAAGCTAAGGGCCACATTAACGATTGATTAAGGTATAGCCTTTGTGAACGAACTTTGTTGAACTTATTAATTAATGGCGTGTGTTGTTCGAAACGTGAAAAAAATATACTCCTTGGACTCTCCGAGTGCCTGCACACTACAGATGGAGAGACGAATCATATAATATACACTTACCTGCAATAAATCAAATAATATACAATGATATAATATACAATCATCACTGATATAATATACCATCATATAATATACAATCAATATAATATACAATGATATAATATACCATCATATAATATACCATCATATAATATACAATGATATAATATACCATCATATAATATACCATCATATAATATACAATGATATAATATACCATCATATAATATACCATCATATAATATACCATCATATAATATACAATGATATAATATACCATCATATAATATACCATCATATAATATACAATGATATAATATACCATCATATAATATACAATCATATAATATACAATCATATAATATACAATCATATAATATAAAATCAATATAATATACAATGATATAATACACAATCAATATAATATACCATCATATAATATACAATCATCAATGAGAATAATGAATCATATAATATACACTTGCCTGTAGACCGAGGAATATGCATTCGTCCAGAGCCAAGGCAGCGAGGTAACAGCCTGACGAGTGGCGCATTCGTCGCTGGATCCATACGGTGTAGGCGAGAACATTGCCTGGGATACCGAGAACGTACCACACGGGAGTAGTCCATCGATCTATCTGATAGAAAACGTCTCGACTGTAGTATGAATGGCTTGTGCTGTTTGCTATATAATCTAACACTGGACTCGTTCCCCAGCCATCGTCCGACGATAGAGACGTCGCTGGAGAAACGTCCATCGTAAGGACTTCCGCTCAGATTGCGATGATCAAAGAACAATAAGGTGAAGTGTTCACAATGCGGCTCCAGTCGTAAACTTCAATTATCAACGATTGACTTGATTAGGATTTGTGGTGTTTTCATTGTTTACGGGATGTACAGGATTACTTTACACAGGAGCAAATGTTAATAAACCTGAAAGATAAAAACAGAATTTAAATGACTTATACGTGCAGTTTGCTATATGTACTAGCTTTTGGACTGATTTACTTAATTTTGGAATTTTCACCACTTTTAACCTTTTTGCTCACCGGCTTGGATTTGCCTCAATGGTGCTCGATGGTGTCATCGACGAAAGTAGCACATTTATTGTTACTATGTCATGTCATGCTACACTTTGCGATCATTTTAACTGGTAAACAGTAAAATATCCTTATTTGCGCTTGACTCTTCAATGCACACGCACTTCACCACACATCACGCCGGTGAGTTTAATATAAAAAAGTCATTATTGGATATTATTATCCAAACCGAATGCGGGTATTCGATTAGCTCAGAAATATCTTTGATTGACATTCTAAAAGATTAAATTTTGGCATAAAACTAAATAATATATACTAACCCTAATATATCACTTTCCGCCATAGGTCAATGTTCTGACACTCTTGCCTAGGAATACGGATTTAGACTCTCTTGATCTCGCTCTCTTTGGACTTAGCATGCTCAGTGGTCATCGTGCAATGATTTTGGCGTGTGCTAGTGCAGAGTCGGCTTGTGAGATCCTTGATATTTCCTTTTGGCTATGAACATGACGTTAAATTCTTAGTGATTGATTTAACTCTTTGTTTCAATCATATGGTTTAGAGATTCATTTTTGAGAAACTATTTGAACACATAAACTCAGTACTATAGAGATACATGTACAGTGTAATTTTTATATAAGTAAAGATATGTACAAAAGATATGTTGCAATTAGTTTCATAAAAAAATTAATACACTGCAATTCCACTACTACTGCAAAAGGTTATTGTAATTTGTAGTTTCAGCAACTTCTGACAGAAAATACATTCCATGTTATAGATTTTGAGCAATGTTTGAATTTTCTGAACTTCTTTAATCATTAAGGGATCACGGAAGATTATGGTTCTAGTCGGAGTATTATGCAGATGTGGAATGAATGGGCGACTGTCTAAATCTGGAAACAGGAAGGATTCGTTGCTGGTCCGAGTTGATTAATCTTTAACTCCGGGCAATGCCCTGTGCTAGTGCCAGTAGTTAGTGGACTCATCAATGAGAGGCCAAGGGCTCTTTGCCCTAAAATCCGAAACGTTTTTGAAATTATTCTTATTATTGTTATTATTGTTATATTATTATTTTTATTGTTATTATTGTTATGATTATTATTATAAACAACGAAAACTTATAAAACATCATGGTCTAAATCTGTTTTCGAGATTACTTTGCAGAAAGACTTCAATAGTAATGTGTTAAATAAAAATTACATTTAAATTTAAATTTATATCTAAAAAATGACTACGTATGAAATATTCTCTTTTAAGCGATCTTTAAATTTTAACACCAATGAAACATAAAATTACCGCCTCCATGTGTTCGCTATCATATTTAGAAAAAATACCTTTAAGTATAGATTTCTGCTAAGCAATTTTTGCAAAGTCTTTGTTCGTCTGTTAAGCGGTGATATTATCAGTAGGTAAGTGTTTCTATACTGTGCCGCTGTATTAAGTATTAGAGTATTAGAATTAAGTGAACAACATAGTGTCGCGAAAATGGCACAATATCTATCTGTATATTGTGGCACTATGCAGAAAGGCCTTTTCAAAATGTAAGTTTAAAGCTACCAATGGGTCTGCAGCAAATAGTAATTACTACACGATTACAATTACCATCACTGGCATATCTGCGAAAGTCGCCTCTTACGGATGCGTACAGTTGTCCTGGCATCAAGTACACCTATTGTCACGAACCTAATCTTGTCGAAATTTACATCAAGCTTGAGTCTATATTGCGAATCTATCGAAATTATTACGTCGTCGTTTTAATTAAAGAGAGCTTATCGTCCCGAAATTCATCTCGGAGTCGCCGCTGCTTGTAACTGATATCTTGTAATTTAATCTAATCTCATGTCGATTGAATGTCCTATCAAAGGCTTACTTAAACTGAAATCTGAATTACTGCTTAAGCTCCACAGACTCAAACTCTCTGCATGAGAAATCTCCGACTTAGCCAAACCAAGAACTCTATTTCTGTGACTGCTTAATATTCTTATAGAGAGACGTACTCGGTCTTGAACGCGGACCCGATAGTTCAGGATTCGGTCACGTTTCGAATTTAGGTTAGATTTCTTATCGATACTTCTCATAATAAGTGGTTCGTAGCTCTTATTTACAGTTACAGCGATACTGACACAGAGGTGGAAAAAAGCCTACTTTTTTCTGAAACAAATGCAGGTTTTTAGGTTTAAAAGTTTTTCATCGTGGCAGCTTACAAAGAGAGATATATCGAATCTTTGAAATCATAACAGAACATCATAAATGTAATTAATGTTACACTATTGGCTTGTAAATATAAAATTGTCAGATAACATTTGAAAATTTGCAAAAACTTTTGAATTTTTAGGATTTAAGGTTTGTCGAATAACTTCATTTATTTTTTAAAATAAAATTCACAGATTAGCTTAATTTTTTGCAATACACGACTATTCTTTCTTATTAAATCTTGAACGTCATCAGGTGAGAGCTGCGAGATTGTGTCGCTATTCTATTACGGAACTAGCAAGGATCATTTGTGTCAAGCTTTATTTGCTGCTTTGAGTTGTCGTTGTTCTGTCTGCAGAATATAATGCAATTGGAACTAATGTTTGCTAGGAAATAGCAATTCATTTTATTTACATGCAAGTAAACAGCTTTAGAGTCTTTGACCCCACCTGGTCAACTCAAATACACGAGATATTACGATAATAAATAGAATTGGAATGGAAAGAATATCGGAGATAACACGATCTAGTTCAATATCAATACTACAAGTCACTGAAGCGAATAGCTCATTCCACATCCTGTACTGGAGTAAATGATAGATTTGACTCATTGAGTTCCAGGCGGATTCTGTTACTCTGACCAATCTGGGTTATAAACTTATAATATGCATGTACATCCGATTTTGTTGACAATGATTCAACTGAGTTGAAAAACCTCATTCTGAACTATTCTGTTATGTAAACAATGTTATCCATTCATACACAAAGACAAAACAGTCTGACAAAGACTGGCGCAGTTTTGTTTACAATATTCTATATGGAAGATGTACATGTAATAAAAGGAGATGGCTCGCCGCTAAGGTTAGTTAATCAACGGGTCCTAAACTCAAATAATTAATTATGAGCCTAATAATAGAATAACAATCTCTCTTTCTCCTAGTGCACTGTCTACTGGCAGGTCCATGGTATATAACGCCTCCACTCTTCTCTATCTTCCGCCCTCTTCTTCATTTCCACATAAGAGTGGGTCTTTAAATCATCTAACATACCTAATTTCGGCCTGTCCCTGCTTCTTTATCCTTCCATTCTACCTTCTATGACCTCTATTAATAGACCTTCCCCCCTTAGAATGTGTCCTATCCAACCCTTCTTCCTATTTCTTAATACATTTATCAACTGTCTATCCGTGCTAACTCTCTCCAGAACTTCCTCATTTGTAACCTTTTGAGTCCAGCTAATCTTCTCCATTGTTCCCCAAATCCACATTTCGAACGCCTCCAGTTTCCTAATATCTTCCTTCCTTAATTAAGGTCTATGTTTAACATCCATACAAAATAACGTGGTCCAAACCAAAGTTTTCACTATCTTTATCTTTGTATCTTTCTTTAGACTTTTTGTTAAAAGTTCTTTTCTATTATCAAATGCCGCTATTGCTTGTGCAATCTTATTGCATATTTCCGTTTCACAAAATAACCATAAATACGCAATGATCAAATATTTAATAGTACTGAATAAAATACTTAACTATTATTGCAACAAAATTTAGCATAACTGTGCATTCATTGTAGTAAGGGCCAATTGGAAGGAATTAACCAATGACTGCGTTTTCAATTTTTGAGTTAGATTTGTCAATTTTAAATTCAGTTTTCAATTAAATTGTTTTATTGAATACTGATTTTGATTTTAATTGGACGACAAAGCAGAAACAGAGAAAGGCAGTGGGAAGTCACCTCAGATGCCATATTTTCCGAAGCTTTTAATATTATATTAAGCTTTGTTAACGGTTATCATTTAGTATATGATCAACCGAGTGCTCTGACTGAGTGTAAAGTAATATACGACATTGTGAATAGGATTATATACATTTGACCTCCGATTTGCAGAATATGAGAGAGAGAGTGAGTGAGAGATTGAGTGAGTGAGTGAGTGAGCGAGTGAGTGAGTGAATAAGTGAGTGAGTGTGTGTGTGAGTGAGTGAGTGAGTGAGTGAGTGAGTGAGTGAGTGAGTGTGTGGGGGAGTGAGTGCGTGACTGAATGAGTAACGAATGCGTGATATATGTTATAAAATCTTTGAATCTTTGTAAGACTATTTTTGCACTTTCAGTTTTTATATTTTATAAACGAAATAAATGAAGTTAATGAACTCTATGTAAAACGTAACTGAGTGAACACTGAAGAGTGGCTATTTTAGTCAGACACCCTATGAATGCAAAATCTGAAATGCTGGCAGCTGTAACTAATTGATGGAAGGAAATTTATTAAAGACTCTAAGGAAATGATATGAAGACACGTATTGCAGTTGCTTTTGCTGTAGAACCGGCTATCAAATAAATTGCAGTCCATTTAAAGCGAAGACTTTAGTACTGCAGAGATACAGAGTTACTTGAAATCTCCACATGATTTTCCTAACTTTTAATTAAGAATTTACTTAGCTTAATTATAAGCTTAACTAATTTAAATTAACATAGCAATTATTTCCGTAGATGTTTAACATCAATTTACACATCTAACTACATTTATGTCCATACAACCTAACATTTGCAAGGCATATATAAAAACAACTTCATTATTCAGTGTTTGTGAAACTGTTGCTGCAGATGTAAGCCTGGTCTGTATGGATTGTTTCAGGCCAGTATAGCATGTATCAAGCAGAGGTAATAAAGGAAAAGCTCTCTCATAAATTCCATTATCGCGGTTCAATATCTATGTATAGTCAATGCACGGTACATTTAGAGGACGTCCACTCAGGAACGATCTCCTAAGTGACTGGCTTTAGAACACGTTTCACTGATTAAATGTGACATCAGAAATTTGTTCTCACAAGTTCGATCAGACAGCTAGTTTGACCATAGATTTATTTGTTATTGCTGGTCTGGCACCGTTTGGACTATGATTTACAACTGTAAAGACTCCACAAATGTTATCTCAAAACATTCAAATGCTGCAGAGAAGTGCGAAATGGGAATAATTTTGTTTATTAGCAAAATAAAACCAACAACAATAATAATAAAAGCTTAAGGAAAAAATTAACGTCCGTTTTCGTACAAAGATGACATCAGGGACGTCCCTGCATTACATGTCACCACAATTAGATTCACAAATCGATTTTAAAATTCATGTACCGAGTAGAAAATGTCAACAGTGACATTGGTAAGCATAGTCGCAATTATTGAATTTTACATAACTACGAGCCGTCAACTTGGCCCATGCCATATGTTATCGTCTGTTAGGCTGAATGTCTGATATTCTAAACGAAATGACTAAACTATATTATTTTCCTAATTTAATAAAATTACTAATGATATAAAACCAAGTCCCGACAAGCTGTAAAACAATGTCTCATAAGAGAATTGTGGATAAATCCAGCAGTTATTGGATCATCAAAGAACTTGTTTAGCGGCTCTATGCGATGCTTGACAAAATCGGTTAATTCTGATGAAATTTTGTCGATTTAACTCTGAGGTAATTCTGCCTGATGTAAGTTTTGTCTGATTTAAGTCCGTCGGATGTAATTCTGTCTGATGTAATTCTGTCTGATGTAATTCTGTCTGATGTAATTATGTTTGATGTAATTTTGTATTATATTTCAAAGGTACAATGACGATGTTCTTAGAATTATAATCTTCGCTCTCTTAATGCACTGACTATTGGCAGATCCATAATATATAACGCCTCTACTCTTCTCTCTCTTCTTCCATTTTCTCTCCATGTTTTTAAATCATCTAAATTTCTAATCTCGGTCTGCATCTACTTCTCTGGATCGAATGGATTATGTTCTTCTTAAGATCATAGAACATAGACTATAAATGGTAGAATGGAAGGCCAGTTCCATTCTACCATTTATA
Organism: Enchytraeus crypticus; assembly: GCA_905160935.1. Classification (NCBI taxonomy): domain Eukaryota; kingdom Metazoa; phylum Annelida; class Clitellata; order Enchytraeida; family Enchytraeidae; genus Enchytraeus; species Enchytraeus crypticus. The sequence goes on from CAJHZI010000718.1 coordinate 1,177,199, forward strand.
ATCTATGTTCTATAACCGTAAGAAGAACATAATCCATTCAATCTAACGATTCATAATCTATATTATTTTCTGAAAATAAGTTTTTCAAAGACAAAGCCAAATTTAACGTCAGTTTCCTGCTGTTCAAATAGCATGTCAGTGACGAAGAGTGCACTAGATTTGACCCCTCTACCTAATAGTCCGCTATTGAACAACCAAAAAACATGTCACTGAATCCGCCCTGCATGCTTAAGATAATGTTCTCAACCTCTTGACATGAAAAATAGTGGTGACCCTTATTTGTTTATATTATAAAAGTATTATATCTGTGTCCTCTTTCAGCGGCAAATGCATCAGATTGCGAAATTTACGATACATTCAGTAAGTTATTGATTTTTACAATTTTGTTTTCTTAAAGAAGCAAAGACCCAGGGTCTTCTTTGATTTGAGCTTTTTAAGAACAGCTAACGATCGTCTATGATCATAGAACATAGGCCTAAAGGAGAGTGGAAATTTGGTAACAAATTGTGCTATACAATTAAATGGAATAACTTAAATCAACATAACTATTCTAAGCACAATTATTCTAACTACTCCAATCTAACTACTCTATTCTAACTATTTTAGTCTTCAGTAACTTTATCCAATTCGCAGAATACTTTGGTTCCCATTTTCGAATATATGTTCATTATTATATATTTTAAAATTTCTACTGAAATTAATTAAATACCGGTAAATCGTAAACATGTCCTTAGCCTAACATAACTGTTTCAACATTTGAGGCCCGAGAACAAATGTTTAAACTCATTGAAAGGTCCATTTTCAGAAAGTTCAAATATAATCGGGAGGGTCAATTTCCGAAACAGTTGCCTTACATTATGTAATTCAATTTAATGATTATATTTTAAAAGCTATTAAGCTATTGGATAGGTCAAGTGAGCATTAAAAAGGTAGAACAAGGTAAGCTCAGCGTCCCTTGTGGTAGCCAAACTGAAAGGCGGTCTTCAAAAGCGGGGTTTGGATGCGGGGTATCGAGGCGGGGTATCGACGCGGGGTTTGAAGGCGTTGTTTGAAGGCGGTGTTTAGAGGCGGGTTTTAGATGCGGGGTTTATATGCGGGGTTTTCAGGCGGGGGTTTGGAGGCAGGGTGTGAAGGCAGCGTTTGACACTTTGGCTGAACATGCGCTTCAGAATCTTTAGGTCGAGGATCAAATTCAAGGTCAACAACAAAAAATTAACAAAAGAACGCCCGACCACTGGGAAACGTTTATTGAATCCGTGCTAGCTCTAGTAGATTATACTCAGTTATCAAAAGGCTCAATGCTACTAAAGAGCTCAGAGAAAATTATCTACGAATAGACTCAACGACTTAAACAAACTTTGTAATCATGATTGGCGTATTATGTGTAGGCCTATCACTACATTGAAGAAGTGCAGAGACCGACAGGCTGATATTCTAAGCAACGGCCTAATTGTTTTCATATAAATTTAGGACAATATTGGCAATCAATGATAATGTAAAAATCGATATCCAGTTCCACGCAACTTAAGTTATCTAACAAGGAACTTTCTTGCAGATAATCTTAGTTAAACCTCTTTTAAACTCAATGTCGCCAACCAAATTAGTTTGGGTTTTTTTGATGAAGCTTCGCGGTTTGCGACATGTCCTGGTACATGTATGTCCTGGTATGTTATCTTCAGGAGTCAGATTAACTGCTGTCATAGGACTTGAATAGAAACGAAGAGGCTTTGCTTGTCGAATGAAGTGCAATCTGCTGATAAAAAATCGATTAGACTCAGATCTTGTATAATTTTACCGAGCTGTATTCATGCACAACATTTGAGTGCCGACGAAATTGAAAAATACAAGAATTAAGTAAATTTTTGAAGTTATCAGAATACCAGTAAAACAAATTTATTTATCTCTCTTTCTCTCTCTCTCTCTCTCTTTATCTATTTCTCTCTCTCTCTCATTAGCCCTATATCAATGACAAGTCCAAGGTATGTTAGGTGAATACATCACTGCTTTCATACTCTTTACAGGGCACCAAACTACATGGGATTTTATCATAATGGTCACCGTTTTACCAAACCTCAATACACTCGTTGGTACGAGCAAATATCACCTACGAAGTAGTTTACAACTTTATTTCTCTTTAATTTACATTTCTTATTTTGCATGTTTCTCGTTATTTGCATTTTCCATTATTAATGTTTCTCCTTATTTGCATTTCTTATTATTTATATTACATTTCTCGGGTAGTTAAGTCGTTTCAATGTACGCGCGATGTAGACTGTTGGGCCATTCTGATGCGACCATGGGACTTGTGACCTTATGCAGTTAGCAATCAACCGATGGATCAAAACTAATCGGAGACCATGACTAGCAAATGCACAAGTATCGTGCCTATGGCATACATGTACATTTTGTTATCGGCGTCATAGTGTCATCATGCAAGTATTTCCAGTCCAAAAGGTGTGGATTCGAATTTGGCTAGCATCTCGGTTTATGAAGTTCTCCTTAGTGTCATGATGGTGGAGCGTGACTGAAAGTAAACAAAGAAATTTATAATCCTACATTTTGCCAAATGGTTAACTGCATAAAAAAGACAATGTTTGGAGTATGACCGACACCCTGTATATCATTTGAGACAGAGAAAAGATTGTCAATGGATACTTTGTATCATTTATCTTACTCTAGCGACTAGCGCCCATAGGTAGGCCTACTATCTCTTAGAGATATATTAATTATTGAAAAATTCATTTGCTATGTTCTTAATTTAGTTTAGTTGACTAGTTCTCTCTCTAGATATATAATTGATATTATGATGTGCTATATGTTGGTGAACTTACATACATGTATACTAAGAATTTATTTCTCAAAAATTGGCCCTCAAATTCCCAGCGGGCCCATCTCCAGATTTATAACATCATCTCTGTGGGGCAAACATCTGATTGAATCACCACTCAGATTTATTTTTCTGGAACTATTCCAAAATCTAACAAATGAAAGATAGAAATATGTGGTTAAATCCACATTAAATCCATCGCGCAATCAAATCCTATGTCTTTTTTACGTTAATTGAAATATAGACATAACCGTCGACATTATGATGATATGGAGCAGGTAATACAACATGATGACATCGAGAAGGTAATTCTATCCATAAAGATTTGGATCTGCAGCATTATGAATGAATTTCGTCAATATAGTGATAATTACTGTTAAATTAAGTCTGTTTCAATCAGACTACACAATTAATTCAGTAATAAAAATGAAATATCAACATCAGCAACCATAGTAATGCTTCTCATTAATTATCTTTCGAAATTTTCGAAACAACCCGGACACAACACGGGGAATACGACCATGGTCACGATAAGTTAATTATAGTAATTATTTAAAAGTATAACGTCATAACAATACACGAACTGTTGCTTGTAATTATAAAGTTTGAAGACTCCCGGTCACGAAACATGGCATGATGATTATATCATTAGAGGTCGAAATTACTGCTGATGGCTTCAAATGCATACGTCCATTTCTAGACATAAATTCCCACGTGCAATGATGACAGTTTGTTTAATTTTTAAGAGCAAGAATATGTCGGATTGATTATGTGTCTCAAAACGAGTTCGTGAGAATTAATGAATCTAAATACAGCAGTACAAATATTTTCTTTTATAAATTTATTTTCACGTTAGACAGTGCTAATTTTACACATTCAAATATTAAAGGGAACAAGTGACACTAAGCACAGTTTGTCGATTTGGTTGTAAGTTTACCTGATCAGTAAGTGATAAGGCAAGAGAAACTTCCTCCAGTCCTTACTGACAGTTTACCTGTGATGTGGAAGTAGACGTTGAATTTAGCTCTTTATCTTTGTTTTATTACTCTTATAGTTTTATTTATTTCTCAGTGTCTGATGTTATAAGAAAACAACTTTATAAGAAACTGTTATAAGAAACTATAATAGAGATCGAATAACAGGAAATAATAAAACTACGTGTAATTGCATTAATTTCTTTATAAATTTTTACTAATTTACTTAATCGCCGTAATTAATTGTAATATTACAAATCGAAGCCCGCCTTTTAATGGACGAAATGTTCTCTGTCCTACGTTCATGGTCGTTGTTGTAATTATAATTGTCGGCTTGTTTCTATTTCGTAGAGCACGACTCTGTCATTTACGGTAATTTTGCTTTTGCTATAATTCCATTTGGAAACCTGAAATGGAAATTTTATCATTTAAAAATAAAAACTGAAAAGCCGCATACCTTCAAACTTGTCGTTTCAATATTGAAGCTAGTCCTTATTTTATAACAAGTGATCTGCCTAGAAACATATTTAGATACTGATACTGCAATATGTTAACAGACAATTATAATTTGCTGGCAGCGAACAGTGAAATTGATACTTTATTCGTTTTGCGTAATGATAAATGTCATAGTAGTTTTATTATATTATTGAATCTCTCAAACGTAGTCAATGCAGCTTGTTTTGATCAAGCTTGTTTAGCTTTAAGGTTACTCAAGCAATCCATCATGAGTTTTCCTGCTGGAAGAAGTTTCGTGGCGTAATATTTTCCACATTTCATTGAGACATCTTCCAGAAGAACACAGCTCTAGGCACTAGGCGTCATTAGTCTAATTGTTTGAATAAAAGTATATCCGAGTAAGAGTTTAGAACTATGACAGCTGAATGTCGAAGAAAATCTAACTCACATGCCGTCAAGGGGTATCATTTACGACAGTGTAAATCAAAGTTCGGCTTTCAGTTTTTGGCAAAGAAAATCAGCGAACCATTCACGCAATAAAACCTGCCGCAGCGCCCGAATATCGATTGTGTTTTGGCGGCAAAGAGCAACCTACAAAAATGAGGATTAGACGCTTTTAGAGGCGTCCTCATTGTTTGATTTTCTTTTAAGCTCCACTCGCTAATTGCACGAGTGCTATACTAAATCTGATCCCTTGGATGAAACCGTTGAAAATATCCCGTGACAGGATCTTGGCCTGAAGGCTAGTATTGTATGGATTCAGGTTTCCGGGTTGAGCATGTATTATTCCTGGAGTCAGCAGGGTGGTCTTTCATGTATCACGCAATTAAATGTCAATTTGGCGTATTTTTCATATTCGCAGTTACTACTAAGAGTGCAACGTTTCAAGAAATGTAACAATATTCGAGGATGTCGTTTTGATAGCGAGGAAAAAGAGAATTACTGCGAGAAGCTCTAGATCGTGTTATTATACTAGCATGTGATGTTTGATACGCGTTTGTGCACCGTGTCAAAATTAACGTAATTAGCGTTGAAATGATACTGTAGTCAAATAATAATTATCTCAGCTGATGAATTGTTGAAAAGTTACTAAGATTACAAAGAAGAAACTTACTTCAATCGCAACAAAAGAATATCAGTTAGCGATATTGTTGCTAAACAAGGGATTCATTTTTATAATTAAAACAACATAAAACCCAAATACTGTTCATTATTTATTAAATATATTTGTTACGCAGAAATGAATATTGAAGTCAGATACTCTCCGCAAATTGACTCGATTTCCAAAATCAGCAATTGTCTTACACAAACAAAGACATATTAAACGTGGATTAATAAAATTATTATACACTTGAAATGCCATCGTGGTGGTTCTCCTAATTGACACTCTCATAGTCTCATTTCAATTGTCATTTAACCCATTTATTGAATCTCTAATAGGTCACTCAATATTGCTTCGCAAACAGTTCACAAAAATATACAGGATCTCAAAATAATCTATACGTGCGATAAAAACATATAGGCTAAGTCATAAAAATACGAAAAAACTGAAAACTGCATGTGATTCTTGAGAACCGTCTACAATGTAATGCTGAGTAAAGGGGAAAATAAATTTAAATTAGAATTTCTGTGTATTAACGCTGCGATGACATCTGAATAAAAAACGTTTATTTTCAGATCTCTCATTCCACTCAATATACTGCCTAGGAACAGGTTCATTGGGTATAAAACTCATTACTCTATCTCTAATTGTGTACCATATATCGATGGAAAAAGCAGATCTACTGCACGTTGCTTTAGGATTCATCGATAGGCAGCATCCTGTAGAGGAAGTACTAAGTGTACACTGCAGGATTCGACAAATAGTGGCTTGATAAATGAAGAATATTGCAACAGGCTGGACACGATAGTTTCGATAATTTCGTAGGACAGACTTTATCGAGAGATTTTAAGTGCAGAACAAAAGCTGCGAAATTTTGTGACTTTTATTAATTCAATTTATGATGTATTTTTGTGCGTGATGTAGTTTGTTTGGGTTATAAAGAGGTGCTTATCCTTCTGGGCACGAGTTTAACTTTTTTGATATAATTAATCTGTCAATTTATATTTATAAGATTCAAAAAGTTGGTCAATATTTGGTTGACACTTTAAAAATGAAAAAAACGTAATTCAGAGAGAATTTACGTTTAATATTATTCTCATTATATATGTTTAATATATTAATCTCCATGATTAATTGCTAATTGGTACATTATTGATTTTTTGATGAAAATTTTGATTTTAAATCTCATATCTCATCTGTCTGTCGTTCATCATTCTTCCAGATTCGTCAAATCAGACAGATACTGTCATCTCTTGATAAAAATTCATCCATAATTCTTGCCAACTCAATAGTTCATTCTAAACTTGACTACTGCAATTCATTGCTAAATGGTTTACCTTCTTCTTCTCTTATGCGTTTGCAACGCTTTCAAAATACTCTAGCACGTGTTGTCTGTCGATCCGAGGCTTGAGGCCACCTCTAGTTCCTTGCTTAATAACCTTCATTGGCTTCCTGTAGTTAAAAGAATTAAGTATAAAAGTGCTCTTTTAACTTTCAAAACACTCCTTTTTGGTAAACCTTCTTACCTTTCTGATCTCCTTATCCAATATCAACCCCTTCTCGTAAGCTTCGTTCTTCCGATACCAAACTGCTCAAAATTCCTAATATTCTCACTTCGTTAGGTAGACGTTCATTTTCTTTCTCCTCTCCTACTGTTTGGAACTCTCTGCCTCCTGATCTTCGCTCATGTTCTACTACTTCCACTTTCCGTTGTAAGTTGAAAACACATCTCTTCCCACCATAGATTTTATTTCATCTTGCCTGACTGTTTGTTTGATCACCGGACCGGCTTTGTTTAGAATCTTCTATTTCTCTTCAGCACATGTTTTTTCAGATCGTTTGGGGTGAATCGATTTGTAGTGACATGTGATGGGGGGGACGTCCCTGACATCATCGTTGTATGAGGAAACGGACGTTAAACCTTTATTATTATTTTATTCTTATTATTCTTATTTTTTTAAATTTTTTTATTTTTTTAAAAAATTACCCCGGTGTAAAGAACCTGGGGTTTGATAAAAACGATTCAAGCAATACGTGCTGAATCGCCGCCCGGCTACTCGAGGTCATCAAACGGCTTAAAAGAATTATTGAAGCAGACTGCATTAAATCTTTGCAAAAGTCATGGAAAGCCTTTGCCAAAGAAAAGAGGTCTCTCGCTTATCGCCGGTTTGCTCTGAAATACGTCTGCCTATGCCATTAATAAAGTCAGCTCCTTCGGGATTCATCGGGCCCATGGTTTCAATGGCCACCGGAACAACTTCATATCCTAAGGACAGATCACGGTATTTATCCAACTTCCTAGAGGCGGCATGAACAGCAGCTCCACCGGCAGTGACTGAAGTCGTATTCAGGTAGGAGTTTGCCATAGTGTCAATGACCGTGACGTCCCATACGGCACATTTACCGTTGCAAAATTCTTATTATTACCGCTGTTGTTCTTATTATTATAAGTCTTATTTATATATTTAAGGCTATAACTAGGCTTTATTTAAGACGTCCGTACGCACAAAATCAGCACAATATATTTATGATTAAAGGTCCAGTTGTGCTCTCGTCTTTAAGACCACTGGTTCGGATCACAAACTGATCGTCGCTTAAGGTATCCGTTTGGTGTGGAAACGGGAATTAAACTATTAATCATCGTTAAACGAAGCGATCGACATTCAGTAAATTTAAAACCACTTGACTTCGCATAATTGCCAAGGAGAAATCAATATAGAATTGCGTGCAATTTTGTAATCGACTCTCAGCTCTGTTCCATGCCGAGTTAGGGAACACCTACGAATCTGGAAATTAATACAAATGTGAACTGTCATCATGCCATGTCCATTGGTCGATGTTTTATAGTTCCCGAATCGAGTTTATGTCAACTGTTTCTATTTCCGATGCCAATAATAGTTTTGTTTTCTGGAGATTTTTCGTTTTCATTTTCAGCCCGTCAAAATACTTGTAATGTTCGGTTTGACATGGAAAGATTTGTTAATAATGCGTCAAACAATATTGGAAATTTTTAAACTGCATGAATTTGACTGTGGATAAGTCATAAATCTAGATTTTAGAAGTTGAAAATGCCAAATGCCATGATTTTCTTCATTGCTAAATTTCAGTGAGATGTGATTGTTGCTACGTAAATGAAAACCCATTAAAAGTCAAACAAATTTCTATTAAATATTCCAAATTTATATAATGCTTTCCCATTACATATTTCATGTATTTTTCTGTACCATTGCATCCGTGTCTCATTATTTGAAGGCTGTCAAGCCGCTACGGCTAAATCTCAGTTATTCTATCTTTGGCTACGCCTGCAGATCATAAAGTGGTGAATTTAATATTAATTGCCACTTTCGAGACTTTAAGGTGACTTTAAGTAAGGCTATTTTCATTTAGCCTTTAGCTTCTTTAGCTCTCTCTCTCTTTCTCCCTCTCTCTCTCTCTCACTGCTTACTGGCAGGTCCATAGTATATTACGCTTCAACTCTTCTTTGTCGTCCGTTTTCCGCTTCATATCTACATATGAGTGAGTCTTTAAATCATCTAATAATTCTCATTTTTGTTTTATTTACCATTTTCTTCGTCGGATTCTCCTTTTGACAAGGTGGGGGCCAATATGCCTTCCTTAACTTCGACTAACATTTACCGGGCAGGGGCGCCATTCCCTGAGAAAACATTCTTGTTTACCTTCTTTTGCTCTTACAGATTACAATAGCTCGCTGATCTGCTAGCCTCAAAGGAATGTTCAAAATGATCAATTTATATGGTCAAATAGACTTCATAATATTTTAATGGATCAATTTTAAAATTATATCCCTAATTACCAACTTATGGGACCATTTACAGTCGAAATGAATACTCCTCCAGACAAGAAAAATATTCTTCATTTTCACTTAATATTTTAAGCTTTGTCTTGGAAAACAATGAAAATTCTACATTTATACAATGCTAGGAAAACGAATAGTCGTATTCTCTATCCAAAGTGAAATAAAATGCGGTTTTCAAGTTTTGGTCAAAAATGAATAAAGTGTTCATTTTGGATTTTGTAGAGTATTTCTCACCAAAACTTGAAAATAATTATTGCTCTATTATTTTGATTTTCTGAGAACGACTACATGTACATGATAGCAGTTTTAAGTATTATTTAAACAAAGTAGATTTTTCAATTTTACATGTTAGATTGAACATACATGTACAAGTAAGGCTTAAAATAGTTCAAGTCAAAGTCAAGTTGAAAATATCGATATTTTAAAGCTCTTTGTTACTATGGAAACTGGTGTTGAGGTTTAAAATACCGTAGTAGATTTAATTTCTACCTTTGTTTTGGAATACAGATGGCATAACACAGGATCTTGTATACCGTTATGCAAAATTTAAACTTTAATCAGAAAATACAAGTATTAGTTTAATCATAAAGCATTAACAGAAAAAAAAAAAAAAAAAAGCATAATTCTAACCGAAGTTAAATATTTTATTCAAGAACATCCGTTCACTAATTACATTTTGAAATCAATAGATCATATAAATTAACGAGATAACTCTTTTCAAGATTATCCAACCGTTTTTACATGACACTTATGTAAATATTTACGCTATACATGCCTTTTACAATTAAATTAAATCCAAGTGCATAAAATACTGACAATTTTAAAATGAATCTGGCCTGCGCGAAAAACAAAATGAACTGACTCTTGTTGCACTAATTCGTCTAGAGCTGCATAAGTGTCAAGAGCTGCATAAGTGTGGCGTATTTGTCAGGATGCTGGCATGTGTACGCAGACGTCAAATAGAGGTCGTCCAGTTGAGGCACATCTGTTTCGCCTCTAGACTCTAGGTCTGATGTATTGCTACGTGATCGGAATATATTAAAAATAGTGCTTCTAGAATAATCAAATCAAACCGAGCGACAATAAAGAATTCATTCAAGGCAATGTTATGAGTGTTAAAGTGATGTAGCAGTTGATTATAATTATTATATTTTCAGTAGTGAATTTCTAATGAATGAAATATATTAATTAAAAAAATATGTAAAATTTAAAATATTATTTCAGTAATATTATTTTCCATAATCAATTGAGCAATGATAAAAAAATTTATTGATACATTAAAAAAATTGATACATTAAGTGCGAGCATCCCTCAATAGATTCTTTTGAAGGCTGCAGGAGTCTAATGATATTGAAAAGGAAATTCTATTGAAAGTAGGATTTTCTATTTCTCACAACAACAAGTGGTTATATGGATGGTATTTTCATAGAATATTCTTTTGATAGTGCGCACTGCTCTTAATATGTCATTAGTAAGTCAACAATCGTCATTTTCAACCTGCCGATTGTTTGAAGAATTTTCGTGCCATACTTCAGAAGAGATGAATTAGCTTGAAAGCGATAAGCGATAGCGTCTTCACGTTACATCGGACCGATACTTGATAAAAATGTACTAGGTCTACGTAAGATGCTGGGATTTGTTAAATTTCTGGAATAGTTTCTATTCCATTTATCTATTTGCTGCCAAACACACTTCATAAACCGACATTTTCGTTATCTGTGCAATGGCGCAATAATCTGTTCGTTTAACGAATAGGAGTGAATGATTTATACGTATGGCAAAGACAGCAAAGATCTATAGAATACATTCGAGTGCTACAAATTGTAGACCCTGTGATGTAAATTTACGATCTCGCGGGATACTAGACACTTTCTCCGATCACTTTATGGCTTTTTTTCTGAGGCTTTTGTAAAAGTACGGCAGTATATCTTCGATTAGATTATCATGATCAATTCTTGGGATTTTTTTTCAAGTTTCCAGTATTGTAGGCGTTACTGATCAAACTTTCTGCCAGAGCATCTCTAAAGTGTTTTATCTGTCAAACCTCAGCGAATGTACTAAGAAAACCCTTTAAGTTTTATTTTTTGCAGATGAAATTTAAGAATATTTATTTTTGAACTATTTCAGCATGAATGCACAGCGTATGCACTGCGCTCATTAAAACTGCAATTAGTGAGGAAGTTGGGAGGTCGTCGACATTTCAATGATGAGGCCCTTAAGAGCAAAACATGTCTAAATAGCTTAAAGTGTAGAGCGACAAGTAACTTCACGATATCTTAGATGACTGAACCTGAGACGAATTAAATCCTCGTGGGTTCGATTCCCTACTGCGCTCATTAGAGCAAAATCTCGGATAGTCTCAAAGGTGGTAAATATCGGTTGATAAGTAGAATTACTCGCACTGTTTTACAAGTTCTAAGGTTTTACACTTTTTAATTTTAACAAGGTGAGAACCTACATTAGTAATGGTTAAGAATATATCAGTCTAGATGATAATTTCAGTGTAATATGTATTTAAACGTTAATCTGGTTAAAGCTTCCCGCATATCCTTGCAGGTTTTAAGATAATTTGCAGAGTAACACGAGATGGAATGAGATGAAGGAGTAAACGCGTCCGGAATGGAAGCATTTGTTACATAAATTTAACCGGAAAACACGGATTCATTCTTTCGATTCCTCCCATCTAAAGATTAAATACACTATTTAATAATTTCAGAATTCTTAATTAGACTGCGTTAAAATTAATTCAAGTAATACACTATAATTATATTTTGTTATAAAACGATTCCATGATTCCTAACATACATATGAGCTTTTCTAAAAATCATTCTCAGATATTGTAACTCAATTTTGTAATATATTCTATAAATAAACTATAAGTCTTAATGAAAGAGTATTTCCTCTAGTAAAATATCGATGAATAAATGTTTCAATGCTTTGGTCCAAGTTCTTGCATTGCAAGTTCTGCATAAAAGGAGTCACATAATATAATAGAAATTTGGAATAATTTTGAAATTAAATTAAATATCTCTCAAGATTTTAAAATACAAAAATTTTGGGAATTTAACTAATTGGTATAGATAGACTGTTGATGAATGCATTAAGGATAAGAAGAAGTGTTGGATTGAACACATTCTAAGGGGGGCGAGTCCAATAAAAGAGGTCATAGAAGGCAGAATGGAAGGGAAAAGAGGCAGAGGCAGGCCAAGATTAGGAATGCTAGATGACTTAAAGACCCACTCATATATGGACATGAAGAAGTAAGAGGAAGACCGAGAAGAGTGGAGGCGTTATATACCATGGACCTCCCAGTAACATTATTCATTAAACTGGGGAGTAATGCAGCAGTCGAAAGAGTTTAATCAATGTCTGCAGCCTCAACGTTCGTAGTATGATATGTTTCTAAGATATTAAGATGTTAATATTTATTATTTCTTTCTTTCTTTCTTTCTTTATTTAATATAATTAATCAATTAATTTATTTATTTATTAATTAATTTATTAAACATTAATTAAGATATTAATAACTAATTAAGGTATGAAGGTGCTCGCTACGCTCATAGTCACTATTTCTCCCATCAATGAAATTAATGCATGTCAGCTAAAACTAAAATAGGACGGGATTTGATTTCACCTATCCGAGCTGCATTGGGCTTAAAAGTGAAACGCAATAAATAGGCCTATAGGCCTATAGGGTTATTTCAACGAGCAGAATCATCTAGTATTAGTGATAAAAGTCTAATTTTAACCTCATAGAAGAATATTGTCATGGATGAATTAAGATTATATTTTGAAAGTAGTTGTATAATCATGTATATAAATGTTGACCTTTTCATATTCTATTCATGGAAGTACGTGTAAATGTTGCAAATTGTAGCTTACTTTGATATTAAGTTTCGGGAATTTCTTTGAAAAATATTCACATTTTTCTCAAATTATTTCAATGCTTCACCAATGGGCTAGTGTTACTCGATTTTTGCAGACCTCAGCTGCTATACATCAACTATATTTATATTTCCAGTTTTGTAGGCCTACGCGCTAAATGACGCTATATGAATAATCATTAAATAATTTCGAACTATCAGATGTTGCGGCTCTTAACAATTTCAGGCATAATAATTAGGCCTATACAATAACAGAATTATAATGTAATTCTTTAATTATGCTATAATTTTGTTTTTTTACCAGAATTAGTGTATAATTTGGAAATTATGGTATTGCATCATAATGAATGATTAATTTTGGCATACTACCAGAATTTTTATAATGCAATTCTGGTAGGCCTATAACGTAAGCAAAGTCATTATTACAATTCATAATAATGTTTCATTTATTTTTGTTCTAAATTCCAAAAGCCGCAATAATTTTGATGACATTTTTCTTAATTCTAATTTCGAAGTTAATTTTAAAAAATTTGACATAACTTAGGCTGTAATAAATAAAATACTTTCAAACTAACAGCGTTTCGCACTTCTGCTATATTATGTACAGACTTCTTTCGTTACTAAATATCGTAACAAATTTTAAAATATTAAACAGCAGAAGTCTCAATATTTTACTTTTTAAAGTTTTTAAATTATTATATTTTATCCATTAAATTATTATAAATTATCCACTCAGTTATTAGAAGCCAAATTTTATATGAAAAAATCAAAATTGCCTTCAACATCAATTTTTTATAAAATTTTACATATTTACAAATATAAGGGAGTGTTGAGGAAATTGCAGAATCTTATTCTGAATTACTTTAGGTCACATTTAACGGCATGTATCCTACACATGTGACACATTATAGGGCTTTGTGTTCATCTATCTACAGAAAATCCAATATTCATCAGACTGTATTAAGTCCTTTATTTATCAGAAAATGTAATTCTGGTATTTCTTAAGAATTTTTTAAAGTTTCATAAAACTATTTTGCTAGCACTAAGCATGACACTCAAAACGCCAAAAGACGGTAATATCATTGAATATTTTAATACATGAAATATTTAAATAGAATTAATTAAATCACACAACATTGTATATTTTTTATTAGAAAATATTTGTTTTTAGGCCTACTTCAATGTATTTTAATTATAAATATAGTACATAATGTGTGCGTCTTTACATATTTCGTACAAAATGAATAATATATATACATAATATATGCGTATATTTCGTATATATTATGTACATAATGTGCACATTATGTACATAATGTGTACATTATGTACATGATGTGTGCATTATGTACATGATGTGTACATAATGTATCCTTTATATTTCGTAGATTTTAAATAAAGCAACTAAATATATGTGAATCAGTCGTCATCAGCATAGACCTCCATGACTACTTTTATCTTTGCATGCTTAAGGAGCCTACGCTCGCTACACGGACTTCCAGAGAGAGAATAAGATCGGCCACAAATTTCACGTCATGATATATTTATTGTGCAGAATCGCTCGCATTAGTCCCGACAGGGGAGTAAAGCTGCTTTGCCGATTACTCCGGAGCTGTGGATTTCCAGTCGAGGTGTTTATCAGGATTTTAACATAAGCAGCCCGATTAGACGGTCGAAGAAATCGAGGAAGATTTCTAGAAAGCTGGAGTGTCCTTTAGCCTGTCATATCTGACCTTATTCTGGTTAAGAATTAAGCTCATTGTGCTTTTAAAAGAGCCAACATGTTGCTCTTATAACAAATAAGATACTGTTAATTAAGATGTAGATTGGTATCCTAAGCACGAAATTAGATTCATAATAAAGCTAATTGAGTTCGATATTTGAAACACTGAAATTACCGAGTAAGAAAACTAAACTACATCCCTACTCGTATAAGATCAATTAAGAAATCCATCTACACTGTGTTTTTTTATAACTGATACCTCAAATTGTTTCAAAAATAAAGTCGTAAAAAGTTGACCGATGTTCTTGAAATTTACAGCACTTGACCAGCGGCCAATTCTACAAAACATAGAGAAATTTCGTTTGAATATCTTTAATAACGTGAAACGTATAGTTTCGCGAATAGGAGTGGGGTCAGATAAGAAATTTCCAATACAGGACTACGGGCCTGTTACATTTAGCGTAGATTATCTCTAACAATAAATTAGTCAACTTAAAGAGTAAAAGAAATCAACAAAAGTTACAAGTCAGGAAAATGAATACCTGACTAAACTATCTGATAATTTTTATAGATGGCACTAAAAGATTAAATATGATTAATTTGATGATCAAGGGTGATCAATGGCCCTGCAATTAATGAGTAGTGATAATGAACGATTAAAAGCCATATTGCACTTTTAACATTTTATGATATTAGAATCTCCAATATCCATTAGCACTACTGCCGCTTTCTGCCTAAAACAGTTCTTACGAATAAAATATACAAGAATAAAATATAAAAATGTATATGTAGGTCTATCAGATTATTTCTGGGTAAAGGCATCGAGTTACTTAATTTAGAAAACTTAAGAATACTAAACGACAAGAAATGACTTCCAGCGAATCAAATTTCATTGTAAGAAACCCTGTGGGCAGATTACTAGGTTAGAGAGCATGTGAGAAGTGCGGTATTGATACAAACTCGGGCAATAAGATATGTTTAATATTAATTAGCTTTCATATTAACTGAAACAAAACTTTGTAGGAATTTTTAGCAACTGCTAAGCAATAATTATCTAATCGTCATCATTTATTTATTTTATTTTAAAAACTAGTTCGACCTACCCAAGGTAACATTATGATACAGCATTATAATCAACAAAGAAAATGCATGTTATAGTTTCAGGTCAAACCTGAAACATATGACAATTAAAAGGACTCAAAAGCTAAAATATAATAATCCACTCTGTAACATTATTAATAAATATCATATCAATGCCTTAAATGCAATGATCATCATCATCTTGCCTTAAATCCCAGTTTAACTAGGGTCGGGATACAAATACATGTAGCCCTTCTCAAATCCTCTCTGTCCCACACCATATCATCAGTCAATCTCCTATTTTTCTTGTCCTTCTTAATCATCGCACCCCACGTCAATTGTGGTCTACCTCTCAGTTCTTACCTACAAACTCTCTTCACTACGTCCTCATCTGCCTTTCTCGCAATATATCCATAACATCTCAATCTTCACTGAGCCAATCTATCCCTCATCACCTCAACACTAAAATTCTTCCTCACAAAGGATTAATAGAGGACTAAAATAAAATTAGACAAATAATACTTAGATTCTATTATACATGTATAAATCTTTCACGTATGATTTGATATATTGTGTTTTCTGGGCTCGCCCGTCATTGACATCGCTTTCGAGTGTGGAAACTGGCGTAAACGTTAGCTTTTGATTTTTAGCACTTTTTCTAAATTAATATTTGAACTTGAGTAGACCAATAAATAGGCCTACTTCTAATACATTTAGGAGTATAAATTTAAAGTAATCCATAATAATTCAGTGACATTGCAATTTTTGTGTTGCCTATTTAGTTCTTTATTTAATTTTTCTGCGTACTGGTGAGTGCTGATACGGAATTTATTCTTTTCTATAACGCATGTGGAATTCTTCTATGAACAAGATACAAACTAAAGCCTATTATTTTTAAATAATAGGCGATAATATTATTGCTATAATAATAGATTTATTTATTTATTCATTTTTTTACCTTTTATTAAAATATACTAATCTGGTTTATTTATCTAATCCAGAGTATTTTAGGTTAACTTATTTCGTATTGCTTGTTTATTTATCTGTCTTATGAAACAGACAAAAAAATTTCAGTAGCTTGAACGTCTAAAATCTAAGTCAACCTTTAAACGAATATTGCTTTAACTGAAAAATTTAATTGTTTTGACAGGGCCTGACCTTTAGAAAAGTCAGCTAATTGCAGTACTTCCTGACATCATAGACGGATACATACAGGATATATAGATTGGAGAGGATACTCCTTAAAATCTGTGTTAGGAGATTTTGCATCTGAATTAATTTACAATTATTTTATTATATTTAAAGTTATTTTTGTTCTTAGATATTTGGTAACCTATCTGGTCTAACTCAGATATCATCAGTTTAAAATATCATAAACAATCATGTTTATAAAGAGCGTTACAATAATAAGCGCTGGATAAATTATGAAATTTTTGTAAAGATTTTGTTAATAGTTAATATAGGTGGTAGTAAATCATCCCGCTATAATCATTCCTTTTCAAATCTTCTGCTCTTAATGTCATTTTACCTCAAAACCTGCAAGCAGATTCATGGACTCATATTTTTCCTTTTCCTAAAGTGTTGCTAAGTATCCGGTTCTTGTTGAAATGTTGTGGATCCCAGATGGTATTGTAGATTTACCTCTTTCCGTGCCAAAGTTTAATTGGAATACTGATGTTCCAGACCTGTGACCTGAGAGTTGTGCACTTAAAATGTCTTCCATTGTCATCGAAGATTTAAAATAAAATTGGTAAACAAAATTTCAATTGAATTTAGCATCCGTTAGGCCTACAATTTTATTTTGAGAGAAGTACGCTACCAATCAGTAATGAATAATCCATAATCAATGCGTCCGTTAAAATTTAATATTGACGATAAGTGGTTAGGATAGCTCAGATAGGCTAATGTTCTCTCGCTAAGTATCAGTTTTATATTTCAGTTGTTTTATATATCAGTTTTCAGCCTATATTAACTATAGTTGGTAGTTAAACATCTACATTTATATGTTTATTGTTTATTAATTATATGAATAAATTTTCTATTATTATATTATATTATTATTATAAATTAGCTATTTTTAATTAAATTTTTTAATTTCATGACATCAGAGCTATGTTTTATAAATTATATAGCATTCAAGTTCACTAGTTTTATTTTAATATTACCGGCGTTCTATTCTAAATCCAAAGATTAAATATTTACAAATGCTCTGATACATATTACTTATCTCATTATATTAAACTTTTTAAAAAAATGCTCCAATTTTTGTCTCCTTCCGGTAAATTGCAAATATTTCGACAGATGTTTATACGGTACTGCAGAGTAAAACTCGAAATTCCTTCAACCCACTACAGTATATAACATTTTACGAGAGAATCAAAATGTTTACCTTAGTTCTTAGTATTTTATTTCCGGTTTATTTGGTTCGCATCTTTCAACAAATGGCCTCACTCCTTACTAGTCACTCAGGTGCGGATAGTGCTTCAGAGCGCTCTGTACGGATATTATATTTTGTTATTCTAAAATATCTCATTGTTGATACTGGCCATAAATTTCGTTGACACAGTTACTCGTCGAGAAGGACCCATGAATTGCATCACAAAAGATTGTTATTACAATTAATAGCCGTTTTTAAAATATTGGATTAAAAATAATGAAATAAATCAAGATGAAATTCAGATTATTCTAATTAGAGAAATATTAATTCACTATAATATCAATAATAGCATATAGATTCATCACTATCAATTAAGTAAATCGCCAACGTTGTAATGAGAAATTGCTATTCAATTATAAACTTGTTTGAAACGGTTCTTGGTTCAAATCTGTAGTGTCTCGTTCATCCCTATGGCGGATTATATATTTTCTGCTTAAAGATTGATTGATTGCTACGTTGTTCGCTCCAAGTATATGAATAAATTCGAAGAAAAAGAAGAAAGGTACTATTGCAATTCTGTAGTTATATAAAGTACACTTACAGTGCTCTTTAATTCAAAACGTAGAAAATAATCTAAACTAGAACTGCTTCTGGATATTCGGAAGCAGAAGAATTTCCTTTGCGAAAATCGCACTATATAGGCCCAAACAATATTATTTTGAATATCGTAGATATGAACAAAATACATCGTTTGTTTTCAACACTAATGATGATGTCGTGGACGTTTTTATATATTAGTCGTTTGTTCTGAATAGCAATAGCCCATATACCTGTATAATGTGTATAATGATAGCACGCTATATTAGTCAATGTGTGTAATTAGTAATTGAGACAGTCTAAAAATCTGTCACATGCTTTGTATGAATTAGCTATGGAGAATTAATAAATATCATAATTAGATTAACGTTCATTAATGCTGTATTAAAACTACGGTAAAATTATTTTATCATAGATAACTTGCCATTAAATTTAAAATATTAGTAAAATGTCTTTGTAAATTTCAATAAATGACTGGTTAGGCACGTCTTGTCGGTGAAAATTAGTTTGATCACTTAGGGTTGTTAAACCATACCATTTAAATAAAATTAAATAAATTAAACATTACTTACCAATCGTTAAATGTATCCCATGATTTTTCAAATTAGAACATAAAACTGCATTAATCTTGACTAGAATATTATTGATACTGGATTTAAAAAAAACAAATATTGACATGGAAAATTATTAGATATTGTCGAGGAATACTGTTCTATTACTTCACTATTACTGTCTTACCTAAATTTTCTATAAATTCTCGTAGTCTTTCTTATTTAATTAAAATTCCTGTAAAGCACTGTTGTCTGCTGGGGCCCGTATGTCATCTATTCAACCGTGTTGCTACTGATTCGCAGAGAGCACTGCGCTTGTGAAAACTAGCAACCTCTGCAGTAGAGTTCTGTGTACAGTGACAGAGAACAATTGACAAACGGCGATCATACAGCCGATTACATGGTGCACTGGAAGAACCTAGAGGCTCGTCATTAAATTTACTGTCGATGTATGATTGCATTTTATCCTCAAAGTTTCTCTCTTAACGATTGTTGAAGCCCAGTTTAACGTCTAATTCCCGTCTGGAAAAACATGCTGGTGACGAAGTAAATATTTTATTTGAATCATGCACTTACTGATCCGCAATAAAAAGCCTAACAGATCATGCCACTTACTCAGCCCATGATGGATTAAAACGTCAAAACTATGATATATGATACTACTGTAGATTGCAATTTAACTTAAACAACATTCAACTTGTCATGACTTCCGCTATGCTAATAATATCTCATTAAAATTTAGGATCTCTGTAATTATGTATGTGTGTGCCAAATAGAAGTGCAAACAAAGCCGGCAGGTGCATACACATAAGCAAGAAACGAAAATGGCTTGAAGTATCTAAATGGGCGATAAAAAAGTGTAAACATACGAAAAATTAAATCTGAAAAACTTTCCAACAACTTACTCGCCATTGCTGATCGGCATTAGGTTTCACCCGAGCCGTAAGGTACAAGGTTTAAACCTAGGATTATGCTATCACTGGAGATCTTTCGGAAGATGAAGTTGACGTTAAATTCTGCTTTCCCTCAACTCTTTACTTGTCCTTCGTGTCCTCAGTGGTGAAACGATCTGTAACGGTTCAGGTGGAGGTCAATTTTTAAAATATTAATCCGTTCTTAAATATTAACAATAACTAAACTATCTCGCTAGTTTATCTAAGTTTTACTAAGCTAAAATATCAGTTAGTGAAATACTTAAAATTTATTTTTTAAAAACACAGTAGCTTTTCAAAATTAAATGATTTTTAATAGTCAACATCCCGATATGAGGTTGAACAACATGTTAACGATGGTGTATTTGAAATGTGATTTTTAATTTACAAAAGCTTTACAGATATCTGGTGATTCTTTAATACGATATCTTACATAATTTGTATAAAATAACAAAGATATCTTACCATGAAATTCAAGCCTCTCGATTTCGCTTTCCGTGTATTTGAAGACTTACACTGTATGGTTTTTATAAAGTAATAGAAAATTGTTCTATGCGTAAAATATCTACTCACCAAAAAGAGCTTTCTTATTATTTGTATTCTTATTATTCATTATTATTCTATTTATTATTATTATTGTTATTATTATTATTATTATTCTGTATTATTATTATTATTCTGTATTATTATTATTTATTATTCGTATGCGAAAACAAATGGCCTACCGCAGACGTTCTACATGTAGAGTTTTCTTAGTTGCTGTTTTTTAAAATAGTTTTTATTATTTTCTGCCTCACTCCACAGTTATTGGCAATTGGTACTTTTTGGTAGCGCATCAATTGCAGCAGTCGTGGAATAAGAATAACCTTTCAACACCCGGAGTTTCATTTAAGCTTCTCAGCACTAGGTAATAAAAGATTGTCTCTTCACCTAACTGTAGTCTATAGTTTTGGAAAAGTATAGCTGGTGAAGTGGTGTCTCCTTGCCTTCTTTATTTCTTGCTTAGTCGCTTTCTTGGACACATGCAGTTTGCAGTTGGTATATTCTTTGCGGTTTGTTCTAGTCATCCTCGACCTGGACATAACATCGAAAGTGTAAAGTGCATGTGGAGTAATGCCTAGATAGTTAGCTGAGCCCATGTGTGCAGTTTCACTAATCAAATAGCTTTTGTGATAGGTTTACATCACAAAATTGTAAAAAGCTTCACATTGTTACATTGATCTTTTGAAGATTGGCTTTATCTATTTTAATTCAAAAGAATTATGAAATCTTTCGATCATCTAGCCTCTCTGCTTTAACTCCCTGCGGACATGAATTCTATTAAGATCTGTGACAAAGCGGAACCATGTTTCGCTTTCAAAAGGTTCGATGCTCTTGTGAGTGCAGCAATTCAGAAAATTAAAACGGTTGAACTCAAGAAAGAGAGGACGCAAATTATATTTTCGATCTGGAAATGAGAGCGGAGGAAAGGATAAGTTAGGAAAAACGAAATCTCAGTAGAGGATCTGTTGCTTGTCAGTAGAAAGTGCAATGAAAAACTCTATTAAATATTCACTAAGTACAATTTGGGATCATTGCATGGAAGAGATTGACTACATTGAGTTCACATAAATATCAGGACCAAAGAATTTGATGACTTGTAATGACAACATGGGAATATACAAATCTAAGTAGGTGTAGAAACGATTGCTCCAAATAAAAATATTTTCGTTTATTTCAAATCAATCTGACAACCGCAGACATATAATATACGATCGTACGAAGCCGAATATAAGAAAACGAATATAAGCATAATTATAAGACATACGTGGAAATATTAGCATAGTAATTAAAATACAAAGAATATAGTTTTAAAATAATTAAATTAGCTATAATGTAACTATGTTTAAACTTAATTAAATTTAAAGTAGTTATTTAGTATCATGCGAATTATAAAGCTTTTATCACTCCACGATATTGTACCTTAGTTTTATGGCACTCCTTCGGGTTCGAAAAGAGCTGGGTTCGAATCTGAAGCGACCCAGTCAATGACGCAGTTTTCATTCTGATAAACTTGTATTCGAACGTAGCATACTTTCTGTGATAGAATGACCGAAGCTTCTATACTGATAAATTTTAAATTATTATCTACTAGCAAGTATTTATGTGACGTCAAGATATTTCAATCATGTAAGTATAAGTAACACTTTTATATCTATGATTTCAATGAACTTTTTTGTTTAAGTAATCAATTTCTATCACTGACATTGCAAGTTGGCAAGCTGTATATTATTGGTCATAGGTAAATATTAAGTAATACGAAACCGGCTTCTACAAAAAGCCAAATTTTTTTCTAGGGTAATATGTGCCAGTTTCCTTACTCGAAAACGATGTCAGTGACGGGCGAGTGCAGGATTTGAACCCCGCACATACTGATCCACGGTCGAATATCTTACCTACATCGCCACTGGCTCCAGCCAGATTAGGGCTGGAGACAATACAATAAATTTGTTACTAATTTAACAAAGTTAATGAATAAATTAGTAAAATAGTTTGAGTAAACGATTTAGCAATATTTTAAAATTTGTTGTAATATTCAATTCAGCCTAAGATGCAGGGAACAAGAAAAATAAAATCAGTGCTATGCTATTCCTGTAATCCTCGATTTCTTCTTCTGATGTCAGACCTAAATTGCAATTTCTATACCTATTCGAACCAACTGGAATAAAAATCTTGAAACCCAGACAGACAGAATGAGCCATTTATTTTTAGGATAAGAAATCAGATCATGTAAGGTCAATGCTGACATATCCTGGGCATGACATTTTAAGTTCTGGTAAACTAGCAATCCAGTTAAAACTTTGCACTGGCGTCACGTTACCCATATAACTAGAAAGTCAACCTTTTAGATTGAATTTCGTAATTAGATAAGAACAAATTAAAGAGAGACGAAATTTAGATCTACAAAAATTTTAATATATCGATATTGGTTCATATTTAAATTGTATTCTAATCAGCTTTTGAATTTTTCAGTTTAAAACTTTAAAATGATCTACTTCCTAAAATCTTTCTTTATACTCGCAAAGTAAATTTAGAACAAGAGCATTTGTAGGCTAAAATATGTAAAACTAAAACTTCTCAACTAAAGTCGTCCTTTCAGCTAAAGTTTTCAACTAAAGACGTCCCTGACATCTTCCTTGAATGAGGAAACGGACATTAAATCCTTACTGTTATTTTTAAACATAAATTGTTGCATTTATTGTTAGTACTATTATGATACTTATTATTATGATTATTCTTTGAATTGACCTGGGCTGTATAGGACCCCGGGCTAAAGATAAGATTAAAGTAGGATTTTATTTAATTAAAGGAAAGACTAAAAAGAAATGTTTAAAAATAATTCCTCTTCGCCCTATAATTATTTACTTTATTATAATTATAATAATAATAATAATAGTTATTATTATTATTATTATTATTTGTTGTTGTTGTAGTTTTTGCTGCTACTGTTTTGAGAGGAACAACTTGAATGACATTATTTTGCTTCACTGTTATTGAAGGCTTCGTTCAAACAACCTAGTTTTGTGACTGTTTTCCGTCTCGAAAGGGTGCCAGTGTAAAATGTCAAATAGGACATTTGTGACGAATTCTAAATAATTATACCACTTAAGATTCTCAACAGCATAATTGAAAAAACTGAAATTACAAAAAATAATTACTAAATACTTACTAAAGTAAGTGATAAATTGAGAAAACTGGATGATCTCAGTAGACATAATTTTATGTATCAACTAACTATTAAAAAGCTAAATGATAATTTCATATAGCATAATTTTAGTGTAATCAATAGCGTTTCAGTAGTCACTAGAAGCATGATAATATTGCGAGAAATTAATCTTTTTCGATGTGTACTTCATTGAGCATTAATAGAAGATCACGAGGGAAGAGGAGCAAAAAGAGATTGACGACTTTTTGTACAATTAGAAATAATTAAATATTAATTGTCGATGAACTGGCTCTACATCCTGTCCTTGAGTTAAAACTGAAGCGGAAAGAAATCGAAGTCTTGGCAATTATTTCTTAAGCGGTTCGTTTGTTGCGTAATCGAAAGACTACAACTATCGGCACCAATACGTTACTTTGAATCAAGCCATGCAGAGTAACAGAAGATTTGATTTATCCCTAAATTCAATCCTACGTTGAACACATACACCTGAATGATCTTGTGGCTTCACGTGATCTAAACGGCCTGCCACACAATGTCTTGATTTACTATCAAATCTCCAGGCCAAACGCTTAAAATGGAAGCATCCTGTCACATAAAGTCTTTGATTTACTATCAAGTTTTCAGGACAAACGTTTAACGTCTGGTTTTGATTGATGTAGTGTCAGGTTGATCAATGAATTCCCGGAAGCATTACTAATGCCGCGTCTTAAGTTAAAGGTGATAGGAATCTATTTCACATGTTCCACTGGAATTAGCTGAGCGGCTCGATGAGGATTTTGCTCATTTGCTATTTATCTGATTAATTGATGTCTCGATGTTGAACCGGCGGTGCAAGTTTTTCTAAGGCATCAACTGTATTGAGTTTAAGCTTAAGTTTTCACATCCACATTCTCAAGTTTTCAAAGACTATTCAAAGAAGAGATGAAGAGAAATAGATTGACTAAAAAAATAGAGCGCATATAAGAAATATAATGAAGAATAGCTTGCACGTAAATCAGGAACGTGTTAACTTACACTAAAAAAACTAACGAAGTATTTCAGTGAAATTTGCAAAAGAATGCTAAATGTAAAGTAGTTCGCCTTGTGATATAAACTATGAGAAAATTTATTGAACTAAAGAATGCTCCTGTGAAACGAAATATTTATACAGCTAGATTTCTGTAATTCATCATCGATCAACAGCGAGGGACTCAATCCCAGCATGCATTCCATTCAGCCGTATACCCATTAGCAACTCTTATGAAATGCCTCAAGGCCTGCTATACCGATGAGCTACACTGAATTACTGATGTGCTATACTGAATTACTGATGTGCTTCACTGATGTCCTATACTGATGTGCTATTCTGATGTGCTATACTGATGTGCTATACTGATGTGCTATACTGATGTGCTATACTGATGTGCTATACTGATGTGCTATGCTGATGTGCTACACTGATGAGCTATACTGATGTGCTATACTGATGTGCTATTCCGATGTGCTATTCCGATGTACTATATAAACTGGGCTTTAAAGGAAGATGATGATGATAACCAAATTAATTAATCAGTAAAATTAACTTCGATGAAAGATTTAAGCTCACACACTATATTTGAGATATGACGACCATTCAACTAATGTCAGCTATCTGCAACTGTCCATTGAAATCTGCTTTGTCGAAAGTTTAAAAAGCTTACGCTGCCTATAGTGCAGAATAGTTGTTTTGTATTCTAATTGAAAAGAAATGAAGAAGCTGTCCGAGGTTTAATTCTTAAATTGATTAAATGTCAGGCCTCACAGATTTACTCCATAGCGTATTACGTTCGTCTGCTACGACTACGCAATCCTCTTATGCCCTATCCCATCCCTACACCACTGAACACTGTTCATGAGGAGGAGAGCGTGTAAGAGGATACACATACACACACACATACATACACACACATACACACAACAGACATACAAGAGCACAGATATACATGTACAGTATTTATATATATATATATATACACATATATATATACTGTAGCATTATATATATATATACATGTATATAATATATATACATGTATATATATAATATTATGTATATACAATACATATATATATATATATGCGCATGTATATATGTACTATTATGTATATACAATATATATATATATATATATATATATATATATATATATATATATATATATACAGTATATTGTAATCGTACTATTATCTAGTAGGATTGTTCTTGTGTCTTTCTCCCTTTAAACAAGAAGATTTATCTTTAGTTCGAAAAACCACCTTTGTCCCTTAAGAGTTGACTTGGTGAATCGGAACGATTTAACTTGCTTATTCGTCTCCGGTCGGTGCTTGAGAGAGGTTCTCTATGGTCTCCTTGTTCTCTGAGCTAGCTGTTGTCTTCCCGCGTTTAGGAATCCTCTTCTCCCCTTCTAAGCTAAGTACTATTTAGATAGTAAAGTACACTTTAGACTATAGTATTGTGACTATGTTTGTATGAGTGACTTTGTGAGCATCGGGCGAAATTAAATTAACAATGTGTTTATTGTTTTACATTTAGCCTAGATGTGCTATTCTGAAAACAAACGGCTAGTACATGAAATAAACTAAACTAACTTAAATTAACTAAAGAATTGAAAATTTCTCAACATTGACTCATACTCTACTTTGGTCCCAATGTTTTACATTTACTAAATCCTCTACTGATTATCTTTTCAGATTACACGAAAATAATTACGTCTGTAGCTGTAGTTTCTTTTTCAGTTCAATGAAATTGATGGAATATCGACACTTATTTTTATTATTCGACATAGTGCAGTGCTTTTCTACGAAGCCCTTCAATCCGGCGATGTATGACAGCTGAACAGACATAGTTCCGTGATGTCGAATGGAGAGAAGCACTTCCGTTTGACAGAATCAGAACGATATTTACTTCCGGCTGGGACAGTCGATAAAGAGTGCATTAGAAAAATTAATTAAAATCGTTAAATAATTTACAAAAGAATGTTTTCTTTCCAGTTGTTAAATATTAATGAAATCCGGACCGATCCAGATAAAGTTGATGGTTTGAAAACTGACCAGTCTGAAAGTCTGATTAATATGTAGGTCTCCTTTGAATGCCTTAACATTGTCGATAGAAGTAATATAATAATTATGTACTATACTGTATATATATATATATATATATATATATATATATATATATATATATATATATATATATAATTTTATATATATAATATTTCGTATTAATTTTAACAGTTTTATTAATTATAATATTTTCATACTTCGTATTGATTCAATAAAATGACAACATCGAGCATTATGGAATCAAAGTCGAGTTCAAAAATAGAAACTCAAATAGTCCAAAATTCAAAATCTAGAAAACCAGATCAAAGAAGAATAAAGTTTGTAGTTATCCGTTGCACGCTGAGTTATGTGAGAGAATAGTCAGAAAACCAAATGTATTGCCCATACTGTGGTACGTGGAGACAAAGTAGGAAGTTATGGAAAATATTGAGAAATCTTTTCTGAAAATAATAAAACTGGAAACTTAAAGGATTAATTATCGACTCATCAAGTCTGCAACATCGCAACGTAACATACGATTTGAAGGGCATCAACTTTATAGTGAAGTCTACTACAGTCAGAGTCAGAGATCTGGTTTAGGATTGAGGGGGGGGGGGCGAACGCAAGAAATTTCCAACTTTGCTGTCATTATTGGGGGGGCCAAAGGATACTTTCTCCCCGTGAATATTATTTGGAGGGTGAGATAATTGTAATAATTATACATATAGGCCTATAATGTACAATATTTAAATAATACAATGCATTATTAAGTAATATTTACATGGTACAACAATATTTATGAATTTTCATGAATTTTTATTTTATTAGAATTAAAATCTCTACTTTGCATAACCAAGCTAAGGTGTTTGCATAATATTATCAGTTACACTACATAAATTACATTTGATTCTTTACATTATCCAAATAAAATATTTAATTATTAAAGAAATTTTTGTGAATAACAGATAAGCTCACTACCAAGAGGAATTGGTGGGCAGTGAGCGAAAAAGATGAAAAATTGTTGGGGACGAAACGATAAGTTCAAACCCCCGGAAGAAATTATTGGGGTGGGGGCGATTGTCCTCTCTGTCCTCCCAGGATGAAGGCCACTGACTAAAGTTACGTGTAAATTTTTGACAATACCACTTAGTACTGGTAGATGTCTGTTGTTGATCAGCGATATATGCAGGATGTAGGCTATAAACACAGAAATAGAGGCTAGATACAGAAATAGAGGTTGGATACAGAAGTAGAGGCTAGACACAGAAATAGAGGCTAGATACAGAAATAGAGGTTGGATACAGAAGTAGAGGCTAGACACAGAAATAGAGGCTAGATACAGAAGTGGCTAGATACAGAAGTAGAGGATAGATACAAAACTAAAGGCTAGATACAGAACTAGAGGCTAGATACAGAATTAGATGATAGATACAGAACTAGAGGCTAGATACAGGACTAGAGGTTGGATACAGAAGTAGAGGCTAGATATAGAAGTAGAGGCTAGATACAGAAGTAGAGGATAGATACAGAAGTAGAGGATAGATACAGAACTAGAGGACAGATACAGAAGTAGAGGCTAGATACAGAACTAGAGGTTAGATACAGAACTAGAGGATAGATACCGAACTAGAGTCTGGGTAAAGTAATATAGCCAAACAGGATTATTTTATACTCCTTATAAGATGCATGGAGTTTTATCGTGCAGGAATTTTACATCTTTTCTATTTTTATAACTATTACATATCATATGTAAATAATGAATTAGTTAATTAATAAATAACTACAATTACATAAGTTATGTAAATAATTAGTTAATTAATGAGTAACTCACAGTTTGACTTTCAAAAAGGATGTGGTAGTAGAGAAGACATAGGATCAAGAAGCCATGGGATGGAACGTAGCTTGGAACATGGAAATGATGTCTTCATATGTTTTTTTAGATTTTGAAAATGCTTTTATTGAATTTACTGAATATACTGAATATACTTTAATATACTTTAATTTACTGAATATACTTTAATATACTTTAATTTACTGAATATACTTTAATATACTTTAATATACTGAATATACTGAATATACTTTAATATACTGAATATACTTTAATATACTGAATATACTTTAATATACTGAATATACTTTAATATACTGAATATACTACTGAATATATATTTACTGAATATACTTTAATATACTGAATATACTTTAATTTACTGAATATACTTTAATATACTGAATATACTTTAATTTACTGAATATACTTTAATATACTGAATATACTTTAATATACTGAATATACTTTAATATACTGAATATACTTTAATATACTGAATATACTTTAATTTACTGAATATACTTTAATATACTGAATATACTTTAATTTACTGAATATACTTTAATTTACTGAATATACTTTAATTTACTGAATATACTTTAATTTACTGAATATACTTTAATTTACTGAATAGTGACGTTAAACATCTTGAGGAAGGTCGGAGTTGACTGGAGAGGCAGAATCTTGATTTTAAATTTGTACAGCAATTGTCAAAATCCAGAAAGAGTTCTCTGAGGAGGATGAAATAGGACAGGGTAAGACAGGGATGTTGTATTTATGAGTATTTCACCTGTCTGTACGATAATCTGTATGCTGAGGTAATGGTTGAGGTCATGCCGTACCTCGACCGCAAGGTTGTTGTTACGGTCGACCAATTCGAAAATTTACGTTTTAATTTGTCTAATTGATTATCAAACTGCTATTAGTCGATTACTAATACCCTTTCCAATTATTTATTTGAATAATGATAACAAAAACAAAAACTAGAGTGCTACTGTCGTCCATGACAATAGTGAACATTATTGAGACAATTAAGTTATTGAATGTCTCAATAGCGCAATGGTTAGAGGTGTAGATAACGTCATGACAGACTCTGAGGTGACTTGAACCCTCGTGGGTTCGAATCCCAGCCGCGCTAATCTGAGAGTAAAATCTCGGACATTCACTGGACTGAAACGAATTGACTTAGTCATACTAAGTCAATTCGTTTATGACAACATCGAGCACTCGATGTTAAACCAAAGCCAAACCGATGAGCACAAAATTAGATCAAAAACGGTTCAAATCCAAAATTTCTTTAATTAGTCATACTAAGGTAATTCGTTTATGACAACTTCGGGCAATCTATGTTAAACCAAAGACAAACCGATGAGCAAAAATGAGGTTTAAAACGGTGAAAATCTAAAATTTCATGTTAGTTGGTCTGTAGCCTACTTTCACTCAGCGCTCTCGTACTCGCTGATATTGGCAGTTCTGGCTCAAAGTCATAACGTTATTATATCCGAGAGAACATTGCATAGAATTTTGCGATCAGGAAATAATTATCGTCCCTCAGTTTCACCGCCAATAGAAGAAATGTTTAGATTTGTACACAATCTTCTGAGGCAGTCAGGTTCCCTACTCGACTACCGATGGATCAGCATGCACGCTGATTGCATGATTTGATTGGTTGTTTTTGATTGGTTGTTCTGATTGCATGTTTTTGATTGGTTGTTTACAGAGTAGATATTCGGCTAATCCTAACTATCTTTGAT
Source organism: Enchytraeus crypticus (assembly GCA_905160935.1). Lineage (NCBI taxonomy): Eukaryota > Metazoa > Annelida > Clitellata > Enchytraeida > Enchytraeidae > Enchytraeus > Enchytraeus crypticus. The sequence goes on from CAJHZI010000718.1 coordinate 1,207,873, forward strand.
TCCACTGGAGTGGTGCTGAGAACTGCAAAACGGCTACGTCGCAGAGCCTTTTATGCTACAGGGCCAAATAATATATGGCATGTTGTCGGCTATGACAAACTGAAACCATACGAGCTATGCATAAGTGGTTGTATTGATGGATTTTCAGGGAAAATTATCTGGTTAGAAGTTTACAAAACCAATAATGATCCTAAAGTTATAGCGGGGTACTACTTGCAGAGTAGGCCTAATCGTGCTTACAACGGTGCTCTTCTGAAAGTTAGAGCAGATAAAGAGGCACAGACTAATTAACTGAATTTTGGATTTGCAAAGTTTTTTACCTAATTTTTTGCTCATCGGTTTGGCTTTGGCTCGAGATCGTGTGCTCGATGTTGTCATAAACGGATTGACTTAGTATGATTAATTAACGAAATTTTGTATTTGTGCAGTTTTTTGATATAATTTTGTGCTCATAGGTTTGGCTTTGGTTTAACATCGAGTGCTCGATATTGTCATGGACAATCAACTTTATTTTTTGCACAGAGCTAGCCTTTGATTCAAGATCGAGTGCTGGATATTGTCATCGACAATGTGTGATAAAGATACTTCTAGTGTGCTATTTATAGTAACAAAGTGGCTATTTGTAGTAACAAAGAAATTTGTTTTGTTTTTTAATAAAAAAAGTTACGAAATTTTGGTTACTATAAATAGCACACATGTCTATTTATAGTAATAAAGTGGCTATTTATAGTAACAAGAAATTTGTTTTGTTTTCTTAATTAAAAAAAAGTTAAGAAATTTTGGTTACTATAAATAGCACACATGTCTATTTATAGTAACAAAATAGCTATTTGTAGTAACAAGAAATTTGTTTTGTTTTTTTTAATTAAAAAAAGTTAAGAAATTAGATGGCAGTTGCGAGCCACCGTAATATTCGGTTTCCGATAATATTTTTACTGAACAACTTATAGCAGCACACCGACAAGCATTTACTGGCCGCTTGAATGCCTTAGAATTGATTGTTGTTTGAAAATAAAACCAATAGAAAATAAATAAAGCTAAAACGAAAACGTTAACACAACCAAAAGAGAACTAGAATTCTGTTTTAGTTTTGTTAATGTTTATTTAGAATCAGCTGATGACCTATTTAATATGACACAGATTTTGAACTGTGTTTTGAAATTGTTCATCAAATCTGAGAGTAATAGTAATTATTATAATTAGTTCTGTAATTAGGCTAATTGATCTCTGCTGCACTTCTTGAACTCGGTCAAATGCTGGCCGTTCAAAGTTTTAAAATTCACTCTTTATATTTGCAGTCTCGACGTCTCATTCCAGCTGCGTTGAAGGCATTCAATAGAACAGAACATACGATGGCGGAAGAATGCATCAAGGATTATGTGCCACTATTTGATCGTAATTTGCTCAAGTAATTATATTAAATTTATACCTATAAGGCTTTAATATCTAGTAATAGTTTTCAATGCACCTCTTGTAAGTAATAAAATACGGTACCGGTGGGTCGCCAACATGATTGCGTAAAGTTAGAATTTGAGTAAGGAAGCTGCTTAGAGTTATATACCAAGTTGCTGATAGTCAATTTCGATGTTTAAGTTAAAGTTAGAATAAGAAATATATTTAATCTACACATTTGACTAATTTCGGATTTCTGAAACAGTTTCTGTTCATTAAAATTGTTGCTGGTTTTAAGCTAGTTGATGCACTCTTTTGGAACTTTTTATTTATTTATTTTGGTTATCTGTTTAGATATGATTCTGTCTATAGTGCTTGATAGTTGTCGTTAGTACTCTAGTGTTGTTAGTACTCTAGTATTGTTAGTACTCTAGATGTCGTTAGTAGTGTAGTTGTCGTTAGTACTCTAGTTGTCGTTAGTACTCTAGTTGGCGTTAGTACTCTAGTTGTCGTTAGTACTCTAGTTATCGTTAGTACTCTAGTTATCGTTAGTACTCTAGTTGTCGCTAGTTGTCGTTAGTCCTCTAGTTGTCATTATTACTCTAGTTGTTTTAAGTATTGTAGGTGTAGTTAGTACTCTAGTAGTTGTCGTTGGTACTCTAGTTTTCGTTTATTTTCATTTGTCAATTATATATATATATATATATATATATATATATATATATAATTGTTTATGCTAGGATTCTTAATGTTCCAATTCTAATGGCTTCACTGGTTGCTTTACGTTTATTTCACCATGAGATAAACAATAATTTTACTAAAGTGATATCTAGAATGTATTACTGATACTGGAATTGAAATACTTTGTCAATCATCGAGTAAAATCTAGGACATAAACTTCGATCAGTAAAGTATATAAATAATTGGGCAGTCTAATCTAGTTGAAGTATGAAGTAAATTATGATGTTTACCTCTATGGTTGATTGTTGCACTCTGGTGCTTGTAAGATTAACTTTTTAATACTACACAAATATTGTTCATTAGTAAATAAATTATAACATCCACAACTGAATGCAAAGGCTATTGTTTGAATTACTAGTAAAATGGCATGCTAATTTAAAGCTTACTTTGAACATATAATTGTATAAAGCTTATATGGCTAGATCATATCAATCAGTCTAAATGTTTGATATGTAGTACATTTAGGATAAATATAAAACTGATAAAGCTAAGGTTAACGTCAGTTTCCTCAGTCTAAAGCCATGTCAGTAACGGGCGAGCCCAGGATTTGAATCCACACTTAATGATGCGCGATCGAGTATCTTACTGACTTCGTCACTAGCTCCAGCCATATATGTACGATTGGTTAGGTTAATATATTTTTTCTAACTATGGTACTTTAATAGTATGAATTTTACTTTTGTATCTCATCGTGCTTTTTCTCTCTGCTTCCTTTGCGATTTTTCTATTGTGAATTATATTACAATAATTTAAACCTTTTCTATTTCAGTGGAAAAGTTGCATTTATAACTGGAGGTGGATCAGGCATTGGATTTACAATTGCTGAAGTATTTATGAGGTAGGCCTTTTCATCCATGTGGAAGAACTCTTCAGCAATGGAGAGGTATATATATATATATATATATATATATATATATATATATATATATATACATATACATATCATCATCATCTTCCCACCAATCCCAACTCAACAAGGGTCGGGATACAAATTGACTTTATTATCCAGACTTTATTATTTACTTTATTTTACTTTATTATTTAAACTTTATATATATATATATATATATATATATATATATATATATATATATAAAAGAAACTCACTTGAAGCATGTTCATAACTTTTCAAGATTCTTTTAATAAGATAAAGGAAACAAAGTTGAAAGCTGAGATGAATAAATGACTAGCAGAGTTTTTGCTCATTCATTGAGCTAATTCAATTTAGTAGATGCCTATAGAACCACTATTATTGTGCATGTGGTGAGTGAGTTGATTTAACTATAGGCCTACAAGACTCGCTCAGTGAGATCTCTGTTGACCAACGATGTTTCGGTGTATCTTGTTTCGGTGCATACTGCTTGCAGATAGATACATAGATTCCCCATGTTTGCATGGATGTCTACGAAATAGGCCTTAAAATAAATGTACTGATGCAGAACTTCTTTTATATTGATTCTTATCAATACCATCATCATCATCATCTTCCCTTGAACCAGGGTCGGGGTACAAATAGACTGTCTCAAATCCTCTCTGTTCTACACCACACTACCAGCCAATCCCCTATTTGAGACTTTTCCATTCGTTAAAATTTTTGTAGCAGTTTCTGGAGCCTAGGCGCTCACCAACCAATATTTACTTTGCTAGATGCAAGTATATATTCATATATAAGATAGAAGATCTTATTATGTCAGATAAAAATATATCTGAAGAAATACACCGTAAAATATTCACACTGTCTCTCATCAACTTAAAGCTGCCGCTGATCATTACTAGGAAATTTAATAGTGACACGTCATCTGCATTATGTAAGATAGATAACTAGATTGATATCTAGATTGTGACATAATAAAATTATGATGCAAACGTTCGTGCTTACGAGACGTCCTTATTATCAGGTTCTTTTATATCAGTTTCACCTAGCTGCATGGCACGAGCCTCTTTATTAGTGACAGGACCTGTCTGTCTCTTGTAATCTCTGATCTCTTTAGGTGGGAACAACAACTGGCAAAAATTCCAGGCCTGTGTTTTAGATGTCTTAAAAGCTAGAATATCTTTTTGCCAATTTCTTCATTTCATACCAATGCGTGCGCACAATGTGCTTATAATTGACAGCGGTTTATTTGGATTTTGATCTACTTTACGAAACGTTCAATCGTTAACGGTGCATAACGCTTCTGCACATTGCACGTACAGTCATGTAAACAGACATGCTACTCAACACTTATATGCATGTAAATGTACTGTAGATCAATTAAAATGGACGATTTGCCACAGAATATTTACAGAGACTGATCAACTTAGAGAGAGCGATCGACTTAGTGTTTCTATATTGCTTTTAGTAAGGCATGCCACAAGCATACTTAAAAGTTTTAATATCTAGTTCTTTACTTGATTTTATTCATCTTTGTTTGATATGACAGGAAATGAAGAACAGAATAAAAATCAAAAACACGAACATAAAAAGTAAAATCAAAGTAGAAATAATAGTAAAACGAAATAGACCACCACCTACTAGGCTGTTAGAGAAATAGCTAATCGGATCAGAACGCTTGTTTAAATAGTCAAAGTAAAGTAAATTTTAATAGTTCACTTTACTTCCAGTCATCATCATCATCTTCCCTTGAATCCCAATTAACTTGTGTCGGGATATGAATAGACTGTCTCAAATCCACTTTTTCCTATATCATATCATCAGTCAATTCTATGTTTGAGACTTTTCCATTCGTTTAAATTTGTGTAGCAATTTCTGAAACCTAGGCGCTCACCAACCGAATGCCCTTTCTGACGTTGGTGTGGATCTTAGTGCTTTAGTTGCCTTTTATGACACGTGCAGTCACCGGTTGGTCAATTCTTCAAACAACCCGGACACAACACAGGGAATGCTTATCAATACCATACAAATGTTTATTACTTCCTTTTCTTGTTTGCAGGGTTATACTGTAAGAAATGTGTCTGGGGAAATTTAATTTTAAAAAGATACTGATGTTATTCATAAAATGTTAAAGTCGGCATTGATGGATTGATATGCTACGCAGACATGGCTGTCGTACAGTTATTGCGAGCAGGGATGCTAAGAAATTACAGGCTGCTGCAGAGCAGCTTCAGAAAGCAACTGGAGGCAAATGTCTAACTGTTGCGATGGACGTCAGAAAGGTAAGCACTTTGTTTTATTTGTATGGTTTCTCATATGACATACTGCACTTGATTCACGGTTTTCTTGCTTAGATGTTGGTTTTTTAGTTCTTGGCTCTTTCCTCCTTCACTCCACGTGGTTATTACTTACTAGTAATCGTTGCCTTTTGATGTCGCATCGATTGCAGCCGGTATAGCTATGGATAATCCTTGGTTTTTTAAATTTTATCTTTGTATTTTATATTCAATTCTAGTGTTACTCATGTTAGTTGATATTGACACTGTAATGCTTATTAATTTTTTAAAATAAAATACAAGCGAGTGCTCAAATGCCTTTAATGGATGCATTTACAATTTCTTGTTCAAATGTAAAAAAAGCTGGTAAAGCTAAGGTTAACGTCAGTTTCCTCACTCGAAAGCGATGTAGAAGCTTAAATGAAATGAAAAAATTGGTACTGATATAAATTATTATAACGTAGGAACTCCTTTATTTTACTACAGCCTGCTGAAATAATTGCAGCCATGGATTCAGCAATTACAGAAATGGGACAGTTGGACATAGTTGTTAACAGTAAGTGCAGAAAATATTGTTTACATTTCTCCAAATTTGCTTAAATTTAAGCATTTTTGAGCTAATATCTATCCCTTAATCACAGGTGTATTATATAAAATTTCAGTAATTTTCAGGCTGCACAAAAAATGTATGCTGTCTACTGAAATATATTTTTCTGATTGATGACATTTTTAAAAACTATACTGGAGAGTAATATAGTTTTTATAATATGGTTTTTCTGCAGAAGTTTATTAAGATAGTGCTATTGTTATGTTATTCTTGTGTTCGAAAAAATAACTACAAATGGTTTTTGTTTTCTGTTTGGTCCATACATTTATAAGTGTGCTCTGGATGGTGTTGTAGAACTGTTTTCTGTTGTATAACCTGCTTGAAACGTCCTCGACATTTTTTCTGGTGATAAATCAGAAGTTAAATTCTTATTGTATCGTATCGTATTCTAATTTTGATCATAAGTTTTATTTATATTTTACCTGCTGTGATCTAGAAGTTCTGTACTTGATATGGCCCTTTGAAAATTAATTAAAATTCTATGATCAATACAGTTATTTAAAATTCTATGATGTTTTTGTTAATACTTTTGAGCCTTGCGTTGATATATTAATGATAAAGGATTTTTAAATTTTGATTGAGATCATGAAAATATATGTAAATCCAACATGCTACATGCTACATTTAACTTGCTGACATCGAAAAATTATTTATATGATGATTTTGTTTAATTGTTCAAATTCTATTCTATCTATTAACCAATACTTACATTTTGTATTTAATACTTGATTAATTCTTTTTAAGATAAGGATAATTAGTAATGTATTAAATTAGATATTTTTTTACTAATATAGAACTTTAAATGCAGATTCTTACGTGCATGGTCTTTGAATTATATTGATTTTAGATGCTGCTGGAAATTTCTTGGCTCCTCTCTCGCAGATGTCATATAATGCCTATAAGGTCGTAATGGAAATAGATGCTTTAGGAACTTTCAATGTTAGCAAAGCAGCATATGATAGATATCTTAAAGTAAGTACTGTTTATTTTATAATCTTTGATCTTTAGGCAGTTCAGAATTATTATTTTAATTTATAGAAGTGAATTATACAATGGATGACCTAGTTTAAACTAATATGGCTTTCGCTGTTGTTCTGTCAAACGGTACAGGGTGCTTATTTACACTTTCATTCTGCATTAAAAGTGGAAACTATTCCGTATTTGGAAATAATACTCCAGAATCCCGTTGCAATGGCTAGTCCTTATCCACAACTTAATGTAACCTATCATCATCATCATCTTCCCTTGAATCCCAGTTCCACCAGTGTCGAGATACGAATAGACTTTCTAAAATTCTCTCTGTCTCGCACCATATCGTCAGTCAATCCCCTATTTGAGACTTTTCCATTCCATTACATTTTTTAGCAATTTCTAAAGCTTAGGTGCTCACCAACCGAATGCCCTCTCTGACGTAACTTAATGTAAGTTATACCTTGGGAAAAGTAGGGGTTCTAAGGTGGTTTTCCTCTGTGCCTCAATATTGCTTGCTTAGTTGCCCCTTACAGCTTGTGCTGTTTCCATGTTTATTAGTGGCCTATACTTCACACTTGAGTAATTTATTTTAAATATAATTAAATACACAAGCAACAATCTTTTTGAAACTTTCATAAAGCTCATTATTTTCTTCTCCACGAAGCAATTTTAATTTTTGTGTATCTTTGTTTGATTTTCTCTTGTAGCAACCCGTTTTCGACTTTAACCAGGAATCATTAAGAATTAGGTTTTCTTTGTGGAAAGGGAGATTTTATCAAATATCAAATTTTAGCAAGTCTATTATATAAACAATTTGTTTGTTTTTGGGTAGATTCAACTAATGTACTCTTGTGATAGTTAGAGTTTAATCTCATGTAATACATTGTGTATTAAGATTCATACCAACGTCAGAAAGGGCATTCGGTTGGTGAGCGCCTAGGCTCCAGTATTTGCCACAAAACTTAAACGAATGGATAAATGAAAGTCTATTCGTATCCCGACCCTGGTTAAACTGGGATTTAAGGAAAGAGGATGATGATGATGAATATATTGTGATTGAACTCCTTTTACTCTGTTTGATAGGATAACGGTGGAGTTATACTAAACATTAGCGCCACTCTGCATTACAATGGTCAAGTGTTTCAAGCTCATGCTGGATCAGCTAAGTCAGCGATTGGTTTGTAACGCATTAGTGTAATTATACTAGTATAATTATATTAAGTTAAACTTTTATTAGTATTATTATTATTATTATTATTTTTATTTTTTTAAATTGCCCTGGGCTAAAATATAAGATAAAAAAGACTTTTTTTAATTAAAAGAAAGATGAAAAATATTAAAATAGTTCCTCTACGCTCTGGGAGGCCGCATTCACCAATGTGCCACGAACGCATACAGCATTAAAACGCTGGAGTGCAATAGATAGGCGCTGAAATTATTATTATTTTTTTATTTACCGCGGTGTAAATAACCTGCTGGGGTTTGATAAAAATGATTCAAGCAATACGTGCTGAATCGCCGCCCGGCTACTCGAGGTCATCAATCGGCTTAAAAGAATTGTTGAAGCAGACTGCATTAAATCTTTGCAAAGTAATGGAAAGCCTTTGCCAAAGAAAAGATGTCTAGCACTTATCGCCGGTTTTGCTCTGCAATAAGTCTGCCTGTGCCATTAATAAAGTTGCCATTGCTTATTGCTTGCTTATTGCTTATTATTATTATTAGTATATTGTTACTTTGCTTCATTTTGTTCATTTATTAGTTAATTGATAGCAATTATTACATATTAAATGATTTCCGGAAGGCAGAATGAAAGGAAATCGAGGGAGAGGCAGGCCGAGGTTAGGTAAGTTAGATGATTTAAAGTCCACTCATATGTGGACATGAAGAGGAAAGCGGAAGGCAGGAAGAGTGGAGGCGTTATATACCATGGACCTGCCAGTAGGCAATGCACTAAGAGAGAGGAATGCTTTCCTACAAAATATTTTGAAATTAAATACTAGTCTAATTTATTTGATGGAGAGAAGGTTGAGTGGCCGTTAATGAGAACTGTATATTGTTTGTAAATATATACTGTTTGCTTTCTGAACCGATGTCTGTTATATCAGAATATATGAAATATATGACAAATTATATGGTAACGACTTGCATTGGCTTTATTTTTCCTTGAATGTATGTAGTTTCAGATGTGTGGAGAGGTTGCTAGGATGCTCTTGCTCATTAATTAACATATCTTGTGAGATATTAAATTGAAGTTCTGACAAAGATGATTTTGGATTGAAATAAACTTTTAGCTCCAGTTTTATATTCATAGCATCTAGTACATAGTCACTAAATGCAATGAAGGGAGAGGTCGTAGCAATTCTGTTAACTAAACATTATATACTCTTTATATTATCTATTTTTATTGTCCATTTGTATGTTCAGTTTTTGATTAAATGCTATGTATATTTAAAGTATTGTTTAAGACTTGCCTAGGTAGTCTAAGGCCACAAACAGTGTAGTAGTTGGGATGAGCCGGTGGCTTGTTGACATGTTATTCAATAGTGGATCAGTTGATGCTATGTTCAAGTCCAGGGCTCTCCCCATCATTGACATGCCATCGAGCAAGAAACTGACGTTAAATTTGGCTTTAGCTTTTAGTTATTGCTCAATACAACTGAAATTTGGTCGTCGAACTGATCAATAACCCAAACGTCATTATTGGATAGCCACAAAACTTCTCTTACATGTTTGTCGCCTTTTAGTTGTCTTGTAGTTGATGGAATATACATGTATTTTCCTATGTCACAAATGATATCTTCCTCTTTCAAGATGTGAAATAGACTTTAAATTAGTCAATTTAATGAAGATTATTTGCTGTAGATGCTCTAACGAAGCACATGGCCTCGGAGTGGGGTAGAGACAAGATACGTGTTGTGGGTTTGGCTCCTGGACCCATTAGCAACACTGTTGGGTATAAGAAATTAGGTAGGTCTTAAAATAGAACTATCTACTAAGTTATGTTAGCATCCTTGAGTATAATAATTCATATTAGCAAATAGCTTCGCATATTTTTATTGAAGGTCTATGTAATGACTAACTGTAAGTCTGTAATGACTATCCATTTTGTAATTACCAATTGTTGAATTTCTTCACCCCTATTTTAATTCAGAGTACAAGGAAATGTACCGCTAAATGTATCGATTGCAGGATGTATGGAGCTTACTAGATTATATGAAGATCAAGACTATGAGTTATAGTTCTGATAAATGGTGATAAATTAGTTTAAATCAGCTTTTAAATTTATTGCAGACTACTAGATATTAAAGCCCTCCTGTTTGTCTATTTACTGAATCTAGACGATAATCTATTGAGAGATTTGACATGTACTATATTGCTGTTGTAGTATTGCTTATTGCTTATATTAAGCACAAGGCTGGGGCTCGATGAAGTAATTTATTGATTGATTGAGTAATATATTTATTGTTTGATTGACTTAATTTTGTGACTAATGCGCAATTTTTGACGTTCCAATAGCTAGAAATCAACAGGTTTATCCAGGGGATGGCCACTTTGATCTTGTGAACACTTTTCAACCTCCTAAAGACGGCTACTTTATCGGTTGATTTATATCAACCGATCTCAAGATGGATCTCAAAATCCACCGGTTATGCTTGTTGCTTGCCCAATAAATTCTAACGGCTCTGGTATATATTATCGTGGAAATTTTAAACACGCAGATCGCAGAGCCAATAGCAGAGCTCAAACGCTTTGAATTCTCGGAACTCAAATTTTATCAAGTTAGGCTGAAGTTGTGCTCGAGATTGTTTAAAAAAAAAAAAAAAGCGAATGTTAAGTTTATCGAGGCAGCAAAGATCAAATCCATAAATTGTTAAAAGTTACTTATATCGCTGACACATAAAATGGCCAGTTGGTTACTGTTTTATTGATTTAATTATGTAATTATTTATTGATTGATGGATAAATTGATTAATCACATGTAACTGATGACTAATTGATTGATTACGTGTGATACAGTGTAAGGGGTAAGTCAGTCGTGCAGCTGTAGAGTTTAGGCACAAGGAGAGAGATTGATTAATTGATTGATTGCGTTTTTTCATTGATTTAAGTAGATACCGTGCTCAGATAAGAGATTAATTGATTGATTGAGTTGTTTCATTGATTGTAGTTGATACAGTGCTAAGAGAGAAGATATTTAAGTATATCACGGTGGCGCTTCATAGATCAGGCGCGAGGTGTGAATGATTGATTGACATAATATTGATTGATTTATTTATTGATTGATTGTATGATTGATTATAGGTGGCACAGTGTTGGGAGATGAGGTATTTAAGTCAGTCGAAGCGCTGCATAGAGCTAGCATGAGGTGTGATTGATTGATTGATTGATTGATGGATTAAATGATTGATTGATTGTAAGTGGTACATTAGTGAGAGAGGAGATATTTAAGTCAGTCGAAGCGCTACATAGAGAAGGCACTAGGTGTGATTGATTAATTAACTGATTTTGATTGATTGATTGATTAATTAACTGATTGAGTGATCGATTGATTGTAGGTGGTACAGTGGTGGGGGAGGAGGTATTTAAATCCATTGTGCCTCTACAGAGAGCAGGCACGAGGCAGGAGATAGCTCAGGCTGCCCTGTTTCTCGTCAGCGCCACGGGCTCGTACATATCAGGCCACACCCTCGTCGTGGACGGCGGGGCGTGGCTAAACCCCCGTAACAGCTTCGATGACGCCAAGATGCTTCTAGATGCTGTCACTAGTAAAATGTAGCGTAATAAATACAGCAAAATTAATGGCATTACATTGAATATTATATTCAATATAATTTAATTTATAGTCCTGTTAGCAATGCGCAGAATGTCATTCAATTTCCACATTTAGTTCAATGAAGGAGGAAGTGGAAATGAAGAGGAAGGCGGAAGACAGAGAAGAGTGGAGGCGTTATATACCATGGATCTGCCAGTAGGCAGTGCACTAAGACAGAGAGATAGTTCAATAAGATTATTGCTTACCTTTTCCCACTGTAGATATAATCAATCTACCCTGACCATTTTTGATCATCGGACTGGCTTTCGTTGAGGACCTTGCTTCTCCTCAGCACATTTCTTTTGCAGATTGGTCTAGGTGAATTGATCTGCAGTGATGTGTGCTGTAGGGACGTCCCTGACGTCATCCATGGACGAGGAAACGGACGTTAAACCTTTATTATTATTATTATTATTGCATGTCGAACCGTAGAACCTTTTGAACTCTTCATTTGGTTTTAATTTCTTGCTACTTCCGGATATCAGGGACATCGTCAACCCTTCTCATTGTGTACTTGAAGTACACCACCTCTTGACTAGTGGAGCTTAGATGACTAGTGAAATGTTCCAGACAATTATTCAATTGGACGGCATGATGTTGCAGAACCTTTTTATTAGCTGCGCTGGATGAGCTTCACTAACTTTCTTTATAAGCACCCTGTATATTGTGTTATTTTATCTTCAGTGGGTTTAGCAGATCTGTTGATAATTTGGTGTTTAGTCCGTAAAGTTAAATTATCTATGTTCTGTAGAAATTATGCAAAAATTTATAGTCCTTGAAGCATGTTATGAATAAAAATAATTGTATAATTCTACCTTGATTTTATTCTCATTTAAAATGTTATTCGTAATATAATTCTAATGAAACAGCTTCCTCAAAATACTGTAGACTTTATTGTATTACCTGATGTGATATATTATTTATATTTATGAATTTAGAGAGTTTAATCTTGATCACACCGAGGTGCGATGTTAAGAGTAGAAGCTTTTTAAGTTTTATTGAATTTGTTGTGTTATACTTAAAGTAATCGCATTCTGTAATTTAGCTGTATCATAAATTATCATAAAGCGCGATCAACTTCTGCCTATAAAATTAAATGTTAGGTCTTTTCAGTTTGTTTTGTTAACCAAAAAGTAAGACTACTTAGTAAAGTATGTTAGCATTCTGAAAAGCATAATAAACAATGTAAATAATAAACAATATAAATACTAAACAATTTAAATAATAAACAATATAAATAATAAACAATGTAAATAATAAACAATTTAAATATTAAACAATGTAAAGTCGACGCAATGATAATTACCATTGACGCCTTTGACGTTTAAATACTTCAGTGTTATAAATTATTATAACAATAGTTTCTGGGTCAGGAAACCATAAATGCTTATTAAGACTCCTAATCAACCATTTCAGCTAACCTCTGGAATTTCAAATAATTTTGGTTGAATTTAATTTACACATTTGCAACACTAATGATACATGATCATTAATAACAGAAATGTTTAGCTAAATGATACATCCAGGATCAACTCTGAACTAATCCTTACCTAGTTGGCTTAACCACCTTATACACACACACACACACACACACACACACACAAATATATATATATATATATATATATATATATATATATATATATATATTAGTTAAATGCATATTTATATTTTTCACATTAACTATACTTTCATAATAATTTCGCATGTGAGTACTATTTATTCCGAACAGTGATATTTTGTTACTAACATTTTGCATTCAATATCACTATTTCATCTCTCCCTCTGTCTCTTCCTGTCTCTATTTCTCTTTTCTACTTTATATCTAGTGTTCATCCAACTGGCAGGTCTAATCCTCTACGGTACATAATATTACTTTCTGGCTATCACCCCCTGTAATGCACCCCCTGTAATGCACCTTCTATAATGCACCCCCTGAAATGCACCTTCTGTAGTGCACCCCCTGTAATGCACCTTCTGTAATGCACCCCCTGTAATGCACCTTCTGTAATGCACCCCCTGTAGTGCATCTTCTGTAATGAGCACTTTCTCGGCCAACAGGCTGATCGTATCGCAAAGGCACCAAAGTGTTGCCTTTGCCAAATATAATTGTGCCCTTTTCTTTAGTAGAATTATGGCTTATGAGCCTGTGTTCCATTGTTTTTCTCACTTAGCGTAAGTGAGAAAAACAATGGAGCATAGACTAATACCTAAGTGACTTAGGTATTAATTGTCTCTTTAAGACAAATGCAATACACCTTTGATTTATTATGCAACGGTTGTGAACTTAACGATAATTTGGTTGTTACACTATAATTAGGTTTCACGATCTGAAACTATTTGCTATTATTCAACCTTTTTTCGACTTAATACATAGATGTAGAATTGTAGATATAGCAATCCTGACCGTCTTTTTTATCACCTGATCGCCTTTCATCTAGGACCTTGCTTTTCTTCGGCACATTTCTTTTACAGATTGGTCTGAGTGATTTGATATGTAGTGAGAAAGTTCCATGACGTCCCATTATCATCCTTGGATGAGGAAATGGGCAGTATACTTTTATTATTAGTATTTGTCTTATTATTATTAGGCAGTGACCGGCACAAAACGTCTCAATTATTTCATGATATGATCATAATTCCATGTCTTCCTGTTAGCAATGCACAGAATGTCATTCAATTTCCACATTTATTTATAACGCCTTCATATAGTTTGTATAAAACGTAAACACTCACTATAGTGAAATGATCAACTATGTTGCTATCTAACATTTTTAATACCACAAGTTTAAACCGTTAGGCAATTTAGATCATTTTCTGTATAATCAGTCAAGTGAATGTCCGAGATTTTACTCTCAGATCTGCGCGACTGTGATTCGAACCCACGAGGGTTCATTGCTCCTTCGGATCTGTCATTCTAAACTTAATGCCGTTACCCCTTCACTATTAAGGCATTCTATTGAGACATTATATTGAATATATCCATCATGATACGGTCATTCCTATAATTGATCATAAGTTCATTCAATTTCTGCAATTATTTGCCGGTCTTGTTGATTATATCTGTACAAAAATAAGTCAAAGACTAGCGTGAAAGCAGAGACCTAAGTTATCTTTTACTGTGTGTAGAATGTAGATTAAAGTGCGATCTTGATAGTGTAAAAATATATTATTTACAGTCATAGCAAGTGACGTGGCCCGTGGCTTTACTCCTGGCGTGGCCCGTGACGTGCCTCGTGACACGAGGCACGTCACGGGCCAGGCCACGACTGATTGTGCGTGGCCTGGCCCCTGGTGTAATTCGTGGAGTGCTCACAGCGTGTCGCATTGTCTGAACGGTATCCTGTAGGAATCTTTAAGTTAGTAACCTTTTAGATGAGAGAATATACTTTATGACGACGAAGAACAGGCCTCTAGTTACGAGACAACCGTCACAGCACGACCGTTACCGTGACACGCTTATAATTATTTACAAAATAAAAATAAAAAATAATTTTTGCTCATCTTTATTGCCCACGCCAAGATCTAAGCCAGTGATTCAGATTTCCATTCTATTCAGTATTTTCCAGTATCTAATTCAGATATCCATTCTATTCAGTATCTAATTCAGATATACATTCTATTCAGTATCTAATTCAGATATCCATTCTATTCGGTATTTTCCAGATCTAATTCAGATATCCATTATATTCAGTATTTTCCAGTATCTAATTCAGATATCCATTCTATTCAATATTTTCCAGTATCTAATTCAGATATCCATTCTATCCGGTATTTTCCAGTGTCTATTCCACCGCACACAGCTAACCTTTAGAAATCACTGGCCACGGACGTTCGCTCATGATTTAGCCAAGGACTGCTGCTTCTGCTGTGGTTGATGAGAGGACGCTGGACTGACGGGCCCTTCATCATGATGTCCCCTCCAGAGCGGCTGACGCTCGTGTTGAACGTGAAGGTCCGGCTGTGCTCCGTCGTGCCGCGTCGACTCGTCGCCGCGTACCTCCAAAACGCCGCCGCGTCGCTCGACTTCCAACGCACGCAAGGCAACCACCGCAGGGCATACTTAAACCCGCTCCGAAATCTGTTCAGTAAACAGTCATCATCACCATCATCATCATCAATCAACATTATCATCATCATCATCTTCACTTTAAACTCAGTGTAGCTAGGGTCGGGATACGAATAGATCTGGTTCCATTCTTCTTATAAAATTTGGCAGTAATTTTTGGAGCCTAAGCGCTCCTCAACCGAATGCCCTTTCTGACGTTGATTTGGATCTTAGTGCTCCGTCGCCTTTTACGACACGTGCAGTTTATGACTTGTAAAATGTCATAAAATGTTGTAAAATGCTGAATATGATTGTACAAAATTGTTTATAGGAAGCCTGTGTTCGAGAAATGCATATAATTTAATTGCATTGTATTTAAGCGTACTCTATTGTATGTGCTGTACAATGCCTATTCCTGGTTACCTGATGTTCATGAGGCAGTATTGCATTGCATTGCATTGTATTTCATCTTACTTTATTTGCTGTACAATGCATATTCCTGGTTACCGGATGTTCTTGTTGCAGTATTACATTGCATTGCATTGTTTTTCATCCTACTCTTTTTGTATTTGCTTTTCAATGCATATTCCTGGATACCTGATGTTCATGAGGCAGTAGACGATGGGATTGTACATAGAGTTGCTCATGGCGAGCCAGTAGCAGAGCAGATAGACAGGCTGGGCCCAGTGGTAGTGCAGCATGGACGGGTAGCGACTTGATATGATGAGGAAGGCATGCTGGGGCATCCAACAGATTCCAAATATCATCACTACCACTACCATCATCTTTACCACCTACAGCAGAGTGACAGTGCGGTTTATAGCAGTTAAAGTCAATTTATTAATTTATTAAATTAAATACATTAATAGTCGCATTCCGACCCAAGCTAAACTGGGATTAAAGGGAAGAAGAAGAAGTAGATGATGATGATGATGATGATGATGATGATGTGATGATGATGATGATGATGATGAAGACGACGACGATGACGATGACGATGACGATGATGATGATTAAATCAAATAAATTGGAAAGTGAGAGAGAGAGAGAGAGGAACTGTGATAGTCCTTTAATCAATTTTCATGGATTTAAAATGATTCCTATTTTAAGGATTATCAGAAACATACGGATGACATCGAAAATGCCAGTGCTTACTTGAATTCGAACGCTGAATTTAATTATTGAGTTGATGATGTGCATTGTATAAGAGATTAGACATAGAAAAGTGATTAATGTTTAGTTAGTAATTTAATGGTAAAGTCAACATATGAGAACACGATTAATCGTTAATTAAAAATAGCCTACAGTGTCTACTTATGTTCAAAGCGATAATTACACGGCCTATGCTGCGGAGGGTGACTCCCTGACATGAAATAATCAGCTTGTCTACTTGATTGGGGTCCAAATAATAAATTAAGCTTTGTGTTTTTATGGCTAATAGACGTGGGATGAAATAAAGGAATGGACTTGTTGGCTATTAGTATATAACCTTCATGCTTCTGCGAAAATGGTATTTCTGAAACATAGTATTGTGTTATGGATCTCTTTTTATTTTTGTCTTCATAAAATATGTTTTTCGTTTGTTTTACATTCAAATCCTCGAAGGTGTACTTGAAGTACATATACATTATACTGTATACGAGATCATTATGCATAGTCTATTTTGTATTAGACTTATCTTGTATAGGACTTTAAAAATGTTAAATGAAAGCAACAATAGATTTGCAAATCTAATTGTTTTGAGAAAAACGTGCGTGAGCCGGGAGTCGAACCCGGATCAATTGCTTGGAAGGCAACTATGCTACCGTTATACCACTCACGCTTTCTACTTTTGCTTCTCATATTACACTATCTACATGTATATGGCCCTACGAAGCCACAAGCGTGCGTAACAATGTAGTGCTTGGTAAAGTGAGCACGTCAGTATGAATGGCCCATGCTCCATTCTTCAGTACTACAGGTTAACACTTTGGAATTAAACTCAACGCAAAACTCTATTTTTTCTGTATTAGTCTGTATTGTCTGAAGGCCCTATATGTAGACCCTATATATGACTGTGAGAGTTAAATAATTTGTAAAAAATCTAATATTGTATAAAATATGTCTGATTACACTGCATTACTAGTTAGTATTTAATCTAATAAGGATTCTCTCTCTTAAGTGTATTGTCTATTGGCAGATCCGTGGCATATAACTCCACATAATTCTAACTTCTGCCTTTCTCTTCAAATCAACATATGGATTAAATATCAAATCATTTAGCATCGTAAGTCTCGATCTTCCTCTAATCAGAAGTAAAATAATGTAAACAAATTAAGTTAAAATTTAGGATAATAATATTAATCAATTTCCTAAATTAATATTTTTAAAAGAACTCATTTACTTATTCTTCCCTTTATTAAAATTTAAACTCCGTTCCAGACTCTTTGGGAAATACTAATCCTTTTACATGCTATCCATTTATCACAAGTTCTGTTGCCTATTCAATTACCTCCCTCCTTCCTAGTTCCAATTGCCTAAGTGTGTGTGTGTGTGTGTGTGTGTGTGTATGTGTGTGTGTATGTATGTGTGCCTCCCCCCGAAATCTCAAAGAAATTTTTTAAACCGTGGTAACTAAGAAGAATTTAGCATTCAGTTAATCAGTGGCCAGTGATGAACCCAAGGGAGGCTCGTTTATATGGTGTACGGACAAAAGCCCTCCCGGACAAAAGCACCCCGGACAAAAGCCCCCCCGGACAAAAGTCCCCCTGGACAGAAGCCCTCCCGGACAAAAGCCCCCCCGGACAAAAGCCCCCCGAGACTTCAGAGATCAGTTGAACAAAAGAACATAGTTATTTGCATGTTATAATTCTGTAGTTTTGACGCCCCTTGCCCAGTAAATGTTAGTCGAAGCTGAGGAAGGCACAGGGGTCCACCTCGTCATATTCAGAATCTCCCAAGAATAATGGTATATCATGCTTGATGATTTAAAAATCCTCTTGTCTGTGAGCATGAGGAGGAAACGAAAGACAGATAAGGGTCGATCGAGGCGTTATATGCCATGGACCTGCCAGTACACTAAGAGAGAGATAGAGTGTGTGTGTGTGTGTGTGTGTGTACATGTATAAGATTAACAGTTGCATGATTAAACCCACTCTAGTGACGTACATGATCAAGAATAATCGGAGATATGAGAAATATTCATAAATAAATGTATAGGCCTGCTACATATATGCCTACTATGGAGCGTGTAACACTTCAATGGCCTCAAAATTATTTTCTAATATTTATAAATCACGATGTATAATTATGTGAAATCACAGTATAATTATATGCAATTATAGTAGGCCTATTATTATGCAGAGCTAGTATTTCTCATTTCTCAGATAACAATTGATGATGCACACAATTGTAACTATCTCCAGCTCTGATTATTCGCTGTAGCGAAGGTCAAATTATGACGAATCAGCCTATCAGACGGTAGGATTCAGTTTTCCAAATAATAAAAGAACGCTTGCGATTGGCAAAATTCTCTGTAGCCAATATGTATTACCGTTTCGAAAGCTCATGCCGAAATTCAGTATAATGTCTTTTGTAAAAGTTGTGTTACCATAAATACAAATGTTATAGAGAAATTTAGCACCCTAGCAATTATGAAATTTTCTTACGCTACTCTCCTCTCAAATGACAAATTCGCGATCCTTGAACCTTCTTCTTAGTATACATGTAGCCAATATAACACAGCTTCTCACTGCCTTTATTGTTGGAAATTAATTCCATGGTCCTTAAATTACCCGTAGAAATTAAAATTGGCGTTGAAGCTAGTTGGTACTCAGTTAAAAATATATTGTTAGTTTTTGATTTGTAATTCGTGTTCTTGTTAATGCATTAATTTGGAAAAAACGCAGTCGTTTTGTTGAGAATATTTAAGTAGGCCCTCTTAAATTCAGTACACTATAAAGAGCAAAAACTCCATTGTTAACAAATGTCTCCTCTATTATCTATTATGTGTTTATCAATAACATAATATGTTTTGTGTATATCTATGATATCCGGGAGGGCTTTTGTCCGGGGGGCTTTTGTCCGGGGGGGGGATTTTGTCCGGAGAGGGCTTTTGTCCGGGGGGCTTTTGTTTGGGGGCTTTTGTCCCGGGGGGGGGCTTTTGTCCGGGAACCCGTTTATATATAGACAGACATACACATATGACAGGCTATACTTACCGAAGCCAGTTTGCCGTCTAAAAGAAAGTACACACATTTTGTGGCCCCTCCTTGTGCTCCCATTACCTAATTTGTGAACTACTTAAGTACAGGCCAAATTTTTAAAGCTTCGTGAAAACATGGACCTGATTAGACAAACTAATACTTCAATTAAATAACTTAGTCATAATTAACATTCACCTTCGGCAACCAGCATAACGAAACTAAGAAATGGTATCTTACCTTTCTCTTGGACTTGACTGAGGTGTCGAGGGCGGCACTGCGCTCTCCTATGGCCTGACCGCACCACAGCTCGACGCTTACACGAGCATAGCTGATCGCCACCACCAGCAGAGGCAGAATGTAGTTGATTATCAGTAGAAATAGGTTGTATCTGCGAGTAGCGCCAATCGAAACTCATTGTAAGTTCTCATAAAAATTGTTTTGTCAGTGACTGAGCTAGTGGCTTATTCGTTAAGCGACTGAATTAGATTAAATGGGGCACTGCTTCGAATCCTAGAGCCCGCCGGTAACTGACGGGTTACACGTCTGATGTCATTTTACTAAAATGCTATACTATAAATTATGCATATTCTTGCATATTTATTTACATAAGTTAAACATGAAATTGATAATATTATTTTCCTCTATGTATCATTCTTTAAAACGTAAATAAATTACACGACGGGATTGAGAGAGGATGCGTCAAATGCATGTTTAAGACCTTCTAAACACAGAACACACTATACAATTGGCTCTGCATTGATTCTTCATGGCAATGATATACATGTGTAAGCCTTAATATCACAGTTGTTATCCTGCTCGACGTTCGATCCACATAATATACGTATTATACGTAGGCCTAGCCTACGTATAATACGTGTACATATAATACGTGTACATATAATACGTGTACATATAATACGTGTACATATAATACGTGTACATATAATACGTGTACATATAATACGTGTACATATAATGCGGGTTCATATAATGCGGGCACACATAATACATGTTCTACATAAACATGTATATTAGACCAGTATGAGCTAAGTGCATATACATGTAGGCAAAGAAATATGCGGCAAACAATTATACCTATCAACGTGTACCAGTTCATACATTTAGTTTACTGAGATAGGTATATTTATATGTACTAATAAATACTTAAACCAAAGCAAAAATTTACATGTAAAATTCAAATGTAACCGATTTGCCCCATATCAATACGTATAGGCCTCTACATGTAATTTAATACGTTCTCAATCACGTAAATCAACCCTATATAAAATTCTTGTATTTATCGCATAATTTTAGCTTGATATATAGATTCTGCATCAAGTGACAAAAATGAAAGCCAGTTTGGAGCGTTATTAGTCCCCAGACTAAATATATTATTACAAATGTCTAGACTGCTTCTAGACTTGGTTATAGTCAAGATCTCAAGATTTTAAACCTATTTCTTATACATATAAACCAATACTCTATGACTGTTGTAGAATAGTTGAACATTTTAAACATTTTTGTAAGATCATGCTTAACTCCCTTCCTCTCTTTCTCTCACTCTCTCTCTCTCTCTCACTCTCTCTCACTCTATCGCCCCCTTCTCTCCTTATCTCCTACTCTTCTTCTCTTCTTTCTCGCCCTATCTTTCTCTTTATTCTTTCTTGAAATCTCTGAAAGGTTAAAACTACATGTACATTATTAATCTTCACTAAATGCTTGTCATTATCGTTCAGTGGGGTCAAGCATTTTAGCATTATTTGTGGTTGGTGCAGTAGCTGGAGTTATCATATAGACCTACGAATGTATGGATAAAGGAAATGCCTTCTAAATTCAGGAAATGGTTTTAGCAAGCTGTACGCATGTTGATATATCGCCATGTTATAATAACTGCTCGCAGAGTAATTAATCGTCCACGCTATTTCCAGCACAGAGAACTGACTTTATTCATTTTCATGTCCAGGAACAAAATTTTAGCAAATTCCAAAAAGCATTCGACCTTTTCCCACCATTCGCTACTTCATAACCTCTACTTTTTATCAATTAACCCATGGTTTTAACTGTGAAGCCCTTTCGTATTACGATTATACTTTAGAAATATTGGCAAAGTTTTGCCTATTTCATTAAACTTAATGATTCCATAACTCTCAACAATTTTTGTTCTGATTTTTCAGAAGAGATGCCATGCAAATGTCATGCAGTGTATACCTTGTGAAGAGATTACGTGCAGGGTCTTATTATTGTCTTAAGATCATTTCTGTAACGATCTAAAGTTCTTGTACTAAAGCTACAGCTTTAGACAATGTACAGAAGGCATGCACAAACTTATAGTTCCTGAAAGATCTTGGTTTACTTTCCCGGAATAAGAGGATTGCAATTAGCATTTATACAATAAACTGTAGTGCCGATGAAGAGATACATTCTCAAGTCTTAATTATATCTCCGGATGCATGTGGCAATCGAATAAAAGAATATTCCAGAGTGAATAAGGGCTATAATTAGCCATGCTGAAAACGGAAATATCATTATGCTGCTTGATTAAGAGCTCGCAACAAAGGCGGATGCAGACGCTCTAGCAATTCTAACAGAAAATTCATGTTTGTTATTTAAATGTAATAAATTCTGTGATGAACAGTTTATTCATGGTTAAGTTTCCTCAAGAAATAAATTAGAGATTTTGGATCTATTTTTTTAATAAAATATTATATGCATGTCTCACAAAAGCCTAAAATATATTCATTACAGCGTACCCAATCTGTAATTTTTGAAAACACTTTATCGCCATTCTACACACTACCTTGTGGAGTCCCTCAGGGTTCTGTGCTTGGTCCCCTCCTTTTCATCTTATAGCCCTTTAAGTCACTTGCTAACTGATTCGATGCTGAAATTTAACTTTTATACTGCTGACACCCAGATTTATGTTTCGTTCTCTAGTCCTGATTCATCTAATGCTCTGTCCAAGCTTACATCTACCCTTGATCTAGTTCACTCCTGGTTTTGCGCCAATCGTCTTGTTGTCAATCCTTCAAATACGGAATACCTTCTCATCGGCACCCCACAGCAACGTCATAAAATAACTAACTCAACCATTACATTTAAAGATATCCCCTTAGTACCCACAGATTCTGCACGTAACCTTGGTGTAATTTTTGATTCGAATCTAAACTTTAAAACTCATATTTCAGCAGGCTGTCGTTCTTCTTTTTTCCATATCCGTCAATTACGTCAAATTCGTAAGTCACTTGACATTAATTCCGCCACTGTATTAGCTAATGCGCTTGTCCACTCGAAACTTGGTTAGTGTAACTCACTGCTGAATGATCACCCAAAGACTTCTCTAATTCGTCTCCAACACGTTCAAATTTCTCCTTCTCGAGTCGTCTGCAATGTAAAAATACTCAAATCCCACACCTCATCTCTTCTTAAGAAACTGCACTAGCTACCAGTATCCGAACGTATAAAATTCAAGATATCTTCCTTGACCTTCAAAAGTTTAAATTATGGTAAACCATCCTGTCTATCTGATCTTTTATCCATCTATCAACCCACTCGTACTCTTCGTTCCTCTAGTAAAACCCTTCTCAATGTACCAAATATTAAATCTGCCATGGGCAGACGCTCCTTCATGTTTTCTACTCCGACAATATGGAACTCTCTGCCACAAGATCCTCGATCTTGTAATTGTATTGGTACTTTCCTTGGCAAGCTAAAAACCCATCTCTTTCCGCCATAGGTCTAAATTTTGACCCGCTTGCCTTGGATTTTGGACTTGCACTGTTTTGATCTTGCTTTCTCTTGTGGTGTCTGTGTACTCAGTCGTCATCGTGTGGTGCTTTGGCGCCTGTTTGTGTAGTGTCTGCAAGAGACGTGCCTGACATTGCCTTATGGCGAGGAACCGGACGTTAAATTCTTATAGATTGATTGATTGATTACATTGTAGCTATATTACTTTGATAGCTATCCACAGTTGTATAGATTCAGCTATGCAACTGTGTTAAATGTAAAATTATCCAGCACATGGTTATTGGTATTGCTGAAGTTCCTGATAAGGACTTACTTATTATTAACATATGATTCGAATCGCTCTTCGTGTAGAAACTATATATCAAATCCCAAATAGCGATCTGTTAATTTGCCTGAAATAAAGTAAAACCAATATGGTGAGTCTAATCGCACAAGCTCGCTATTTAGATGCGTCTTCAATCTAAACTTGGAGTTAGATTCAGAGCTTTTGGTTAAATCTTACTGAAAACCTTAAAATCTTATAGAAAACTGAATTGAAAGTGAACTCAATGCTCACAAGAATCTCCTATGTCTTATAGTGCAAAAGAGAATATTGAAAATAAATTAAGCTAGAATAGCTTAAGCTCAGTATATCAAGCAAACCATAATATACATGTACATGTAGCTTTGGCAAATGTCTCATATCTTTGCCCCAGAAGAACTTGTATCTGATCGTGAACTAATTGGATAATATGATTAAGAATGATAATGAATATGATTATAAACTAATATGATTAAGAATGATAATGAATATGATTATTAACTAATATGATTAAGAATGATAATGAATATGATTATAAACTAATATGATTAAGAACAATTATGAATATGATTATATGATGAAGAACGTGACCAGGTCTTGAAGATATACTTACGCAAAGTCGATGACGCCACTTCCGGTATCCGGACTGGAACTGCTGTTAGAAAAGGAACTGCTAATGTTAAACTCATTCTGGTAAAGTAAAGGTTGTTCCGTAACCTCCAGATATCCCTTCCAACGGAGGCTAGCGCTCTCCGGACTGATGCTGCTCTCAGATAAGGATACGTTGAACTCTCTCTTATCCAGCAATGGATTCTCTGAGATATCCTGCGTGTCCGGCCACCGGATGTAGCAGATAGTTCTTCCTCCTTTGAACGTATAGGTCTCCGCAAACAAGAGATGCGGTAGAGTAATCCCACAAGATGTTAACCATATCACAGCTATTGTCCCTATCACACCTCGGGCAGGCAGTCTCGACCTCAACGGATGGACTATCACTATATACCTACGTACAACAGAAATAGGCACATTAACGATGCAACAAATATAGCCACATTAACGATGCACTGGCTGGAGCCAGTGGCGAAGTTGGTAAGATACACGACCACGGATCAGCATGTGCGGGGTTCCAATCCAGGGCTCGCCCGTAACTGACATCGCTTTCGAATGAGGAAACTGACGTTAACCTTAGCTTTAGCTTTTTTATTAGGCAAATACTAAATAAATGTTATAAATTTATTTTTATTATCTTTCTCTGAATCCCAGTTTAACTAGGGTCGCGATTAGAAAATTTGGTAACAATTTCTGGAACCTAGGCGCTCACCAACAGAATGACATTTCTGACATTGGTTTGGATATTAATGCTTTGTCGTCTTTTGCGACACGTCCAGTCCGCTGTTCGTCTATTCTTCAGTAACTAGGACACTGAGAATTTAATATTGGATAACAGAAAATCAAGAATAAAAAGCTACACCGTCAATGAAATTAAAAAAAACTATAGCTCTAGTCAGTTTCCTATCTCGAAAAATTAACTATTTGCGCAATAAAAACTCTAAATGATAAATAACGAATATGCGTGTATAATCAAAATGGGAAGTTACATTTTCTGTATCAACAATATGTCGGTCTTTAATTCTACTCCTATTGAATAATAACTTTAACAATTTCGAATAATGAATCATGAATAATAAGGAAACTTTTGATATCACGATGAATGCTAAATACTTTACTTTGATATCTTTTAATACACAACAGTATTCGTATTTGACATTCAATCCCGAAGGGACTTTGAACGTTCACCATAATGTATCTGGCTTTTACCTTAAGAATGACATAAACTGAACTGCTCTTTCTTAAACTCACTCTATTTGACTCTAATTTTTTCCACAGAACTATAATAAAGATGGTAATATTATTCTAGATAAAATCCAAATAGTTGACATTTTCACCCGGAGACATATACTTCGCGAATAACCTACTTGTATCTACGAGCTACTGCATTTAAACAAGCCTACTGTCTTTTTCTAAATACATTCTACAATGTATTCCTTCCTCTTTCTGGTTTCAATTAACCTCAAAAGGGTCATGACATTTTAAGGAGATACGGGCATGAAGAGTATTCAGATGGCTGTCTCAGGTTTATGGAGGCTCATATTAAAGGCTCTTAGCTCGAAATCGCTCTAAATGGCTCTAGATCTCTTAATATCGCTTGGATTAAGGACTCTCTGAATCGACCGCTAAGCTTTCTGGGACATTTGGCGCCATATATCGACCTCCGCTGCGAAATATTAGAGTAATATATAACCGCCAACCTTTTATTTTGAAACTGATCGTACAAATGTGTCCGCAAACAAATAAAGTCGGTACAAAATGGTGTCTTAACCTAAAAATAAAACCTTTTTATAGGCTAAATAAGCCAAAATACTTCAGCAGGTCTTATTCGGGTCTTTTATAATTGACTGATTATCAATAGACGTTATCATCGCTTCCAGGAAGTCGAAGTTAGTTTCCTCAATAATAGCGCTTAAATAAAATATGACTTGTCATATAATCGCTTTCAATTTCATCATAACCTTTGCATGATTCAACAGTTTCTTCAATCTTGTGGCTGTGTAGGGTACCCACCAGGAATTGTATACGTTTTTATGAGTGTTATGCTCGTGTTTGTAATTTACATGCTTGGTGAAATGGAATCGTTAAAAATACCGTGAAACTAGTTAAACTTGGGAAGAGATCTCATAGAATTGAAATTATTTCGCAGGAACCGAATCACAGATGTACTGAAACAGTGTAGACTAAGCAATCTTAGTTGAGATTCTTTGAAAAACTGATTTGTAGCCATCACAAACGCATATAAGAATAAGATAATAAACTTATGTTAAGTTAATATATTTTAAGGGTTTGAACTTTTCACATATAGTTAAAAAGGGGGTAGGATTTAGCGCAATTGGTTTAGATGCTCCTCAAACAACGAGTTTAATCTACGTCGGGCTCAGTTAGTAATTGGATGGATGACCACCACGTAGGTCCGAGTGATGACAGCTTTAAATAAAAAATCTCCAGGTTGTTGAAAGATATTTCTTAAATCATCACCTGCTGCAATCAGTGCGCTCGCAAAGGTAAAGATTACATAAACATGGGAATATATATATATATATATATATATATATATATATATATATATATATATATATATATATATATATATATATATATATATATATATATATAGTAGGCCCATATATAATTATATAAACTATATATATATATATATATATATATATATATATATATATATATATACTTTTCCTATATTATAAAGTAATATAAGTAATAGTTGATAGCTGAGTAGGTAGCAAGCTTTCTCGCTGAGAGTCCATGGGTTCGACACTCCTCCCGACGATATTTGATTTCTTAATTTCATGTGGACTTCGATGCTATACCTAACTAAAATTTATTAATTGATACGCTATTAGTGTCATTATTAGAAATTATATCTGAATTTTAATCTGTAAGCGTGACGTTAAATATTTCATACACTGCAGACTGGTGACTTATCATTAGCCTTGTACATTGTTTCATAAACTCTAGATGACACATGTATGAATACTGTATTAATTCTGTACCTTTTCTACTTGACTTACATAATAAAATGCATTTCAGAAATTTCAGTCTAGATAGGCCTAATAAAATACATATTTGGGTGCAAGCGAAAGTTCTCAGTAAGAAATCTGTTTTAAACAGTGTACTATACAACATGGAGGCCAATTTAAAACTTCTGATCAGCTGGCAGGGAATATTATTTTGACGTTTAGAAGTTATTATCGAGGTTACTATCTTTTTTGTTGTTACTATTAGTTATTTTCAATTAAGACTTACTTCACTGTTCACTATGGCACTGTTCACTATGTACCTATGGCAGAGATTGCAAATTACACTTAATTAAGCCTTTAGATTTCGTGAAAGTAGGACGAGTAAGTAAGGCAGCACTTAAATGTTTGCTACAAATCTGACGCCGTCATTTATTGAATTAAAATTAATCGTATCGAATTTTTAAACTGATAGTATAAATGACTTCGTCATCAGAAAGAAGTTGGATACAAATAATGATAACAAATGAAATATTAATTACATCAGTTTTCAAATATACCGAATCTCCATATTTACAGTTTTGTCATTGCGTGTTATTTTTTAAAGAGTAAAAATTGCTTTTGGATTAGTAATATGTTTTTAAATGTATGCAAACTTAATTGAATAATTCAGTATGCATAATTTCATTTAGCTCTCTGGACTAAACAACTCTCGATTTCTAATAAAGGCACTAAATATATCAATAGCTCGATATTCGTTAGATATATTTAGATAAACGTTTACACTTCAGTAATTTAACTGGTTTTAATTATAGTTCACAAAGACTATTTTCTTTATCTCTGCAGTTTACCTATTTGTATGATCAGTATGTACGGGTTCAAATCCTGGACTGGCCCGTCACTGACATCGCTTTCGAGTGAGGAAACTGACGTTAACATTAGCTTTACCAGCTTTGTTACACTTAATACAAAAAGAACAAAGAACTTTTTGCAGAAAGAAATTTTTCTTTGAACCCGGGATTTAGGTCAACATTTTTATTAGTCTAAATTGCCTAATTAGCAAAGCAAATAATGACAGAATTTTGATGCTGACATTAGAGAACTAGAGGCGGCAACAGAATGTTTTCGTCGATTTTGCTCTTCTTCTTTATGCTCTTTGTTGTAATTACACAAGTAGTAAAAGCCCTTAGTTCAATCCTGAGCACCACGATTGATTCAAACAACCTTATTGCACTTATATTATCAGTCAAACGCGACCTATAAGTTGAACTTGAAACAACGAGTTACGTCATATACGACCATTCCTACCACCGTATGGACAATTTATTTCTTGGGTTATTGCAGAGCCAGTCTTAAGAATGAGTTTTATTGCTGAATCGGTTTGGACGTGGAATGACAACGCGATCTGGGATAGAATAAGCAATGACTTTCTAACGACCGCAGATCTCGAATCTTTTCAATTTTGACATTCAAGCTTCTTCAAGATCCATTCTTCAATGAATGTCTCAATAGCTCAGTGGTGAGAGGCGTCAGGTAACGTCAATAAGTTGTAAACGATAGACCACGAAGTGAATGAAACGGAACCCTTGTAAGTTTGAATCCCTGTCGCGCTGATCTGAGAGTAAAAGCTCAGACATTTTCAGTACTGGTTACACGAAAAATGGTCTAAATAGCTTAACAATTTAAAAATATGATATTAAAAGTGATGGATATACATGTCTATTATTTATCATTTCACTATAGTGCGTGTTATTATTATTATTATTATTATTATTTAATAATAATAATAACAATAATATTATTAATAATAATAATAGTAAATTTACAACGACACAAAATAATAATAATAATAATTTATTAAGGCTTTCCATGATCTTGCAAAAATTTAACGCAGTTTGCTTTAGTAATTCTTATAAACCGCTTGATGACCTCATGTAGCCTGGCGGCGATTAAACCTGCATTGCTAGAATCGTTTTATGAAACCTCTGGTACTTTACACTCGGGGTAAAAAATAAATTAAAAAATAAAATAATAATTTGCTTTTTTGAGACATTGAGCCCCATCAACTCTGCTGCGTCTGACTTTATAAACGAATTAGGCAGGAGAATCAGTGCTATTACGGGCGACCAACGCTAAAAAGCCTTTCTGTGGCAGCGCCTGTGTCCATTGCACTCCAGCGCTTTAATGCTGTCTGCGATCGTGGCACAATAGCGAATGAGGCCTCCCAGAGTGTAGAGGAATTAGTTTAAACATCTCTTTTTAATCTTTTTTAAATTAAATAAAGCCGTTTTTTCTTATTTTTAGCCCAAGGTCCTATACAGCCTAGAGCATTAGAAATAATAATATTGTTATTATAAATAAAGTCTGATCCAATTGAACATAAATTTCATCTAGTAAAACTACTAGAAATTACAAAATAGATCGGTCTCATCATAAATTCCTGATTTGATAGAACGGGGCTTCGAAGCTGGTTTGAAATTGTGTCGCAGTTGAGCTACAGTTAATAAAGTTTGTTCCGTTGATCAGTATTGTAAAGCCTCGATGGAAAATTTTTCAGTCCTCCATTGTCCACTTGCTCATGTATATATTTTACATGGTATGTTGCAAAAATTTTTTTCATTCGCAGCAATTCCATGATGCTTTAGGCTCAGTATGGTTTTACACAATGTGCGCAAGTCTTTCGAAAAAAGCATCAACAGTTCACTACTACTTTTTCATCATTGCGAATTGAAAACGAAAGTTACAACGAATTTGCCACCCTTGGCTATCACTATCGATGTCGATATTAATTGCTTAAATTGCAATGCAGCCTTGTTCGATATCCATCTACGATACTTTGACATTCCTACGGTAACGATAGTTTAAATAATATTATATTCCATTTCGCACTAAATTTAAACAGTCAACTTAAGTCATATCCATAACTTGCTAATCTAAATTAAAAGATGAATATTTGTAAGTAAATTACCGTAATGAAGAAAATGCTTCATTTTGGTTTTAATGAGTTGCAATTTTACGAAATTCAAGAATCGTAATTGTGAGATTTTTATCATCTATATAGCCATAGCTAGATTTTTGCCATTTAGAACTTTTCGAATGAGGAAAATATAAAAATAGTCAAAAGACAGTTTGACATATGAAGTGATTATGATGGAAACCCGGAAACTCCTGTAGGCTGTCTCAGTTGTGACAGGTCATTAGCGACAGCGATAGATCTCAAATCTGATTAGTTCTTGAATATGGCGAGGTTATAATCAGAGAAGGTTGACTAATAAGAGATATCTATGCCGATATATAATAGGAATGGGTAGAGATATGGATAATATTACAATTTAATCTGATTATCAATCCATCAGTCCAAATTTATCCATACGAATTTTTCTAGAGTAAATCAAATTTGTAATCTGTACCATGAAAAATCAAACAAGTGATTCGAAATTTAAGATATTTTTGTGTCAAGCTATGCAAATTAATGCAAATATATTTCTACACTTATGTGACTAAATGGCCGAAGAGTGAATATCTAATACATGTAGTAATTACGTCCATTCAACCGTTGTAGTAGCACTCCATAAGTATTCAATCAGTGCTATAACAACAAATTCAAACAGAAAACATTCTTTCTGGTAGGATTGGTCACAGCAAGGCAAAAGAGATGACTTTTCTGGCCTATATCTCAACTGCATTACATGTAGGACTCAATTTTTAAAGCCTGCAGCGATAATATCTTCAGTGAATAATCAAATTGGATGACTGACGTAGTGTATTGCAGTGAGAAGTCACCCGTAACTTGAGCAGAATGTCTAAGTAAGAAAGCGCTCTTTTTTCATATATTCGCATGCATCCGGATTTGCCATCCGGTCATATGACCCAGTAATCAGATTTATCGCATTATCACAGGATTTGCCTTCAACAGACTTCAGCACAGAACTATAAAAAATAAAATCATACTAGTGTAGAGGTCATACGATCACGAAATTACAAGCAGGAATTCTGCTAAATCGAAATACTTCATTAGAAAATTCTCAAAAGAAACGATTGCTTATTAATTTGTTTAATTTAAAAAAATTTACAATTTTATTTAATTTTTTAAAACTTTTTTAATTTTATTTAAAAAGGCTTCTATGTAGGTCTATATAGGCCACTCTTCTGGACTTCGACTTTGCACCAGTGAACAATAAACTCTGCTGGCATGAGTGTTAGGAACCATCATTTCACTGAAAATTTTATGACCGATTTCAGGTCATCGAGACTAATTTATAGATTGATGTTTTTATCTTTCAATGCGTAATCATTTTTTTACAGTACATAGTGTCCATTTCGCTTGTAAAGCTCACTGTAACTTAATTTCGCCCAAGATGATAACATTTTCTATGGGCTGTTCTGGCCAGACTTTGAACCCAGATCACCCCATTCCGAAGAGAACACGCTATCTGTTCGGCTATATCTCCTTCACATGTTGTCGTGGTACACAGTGGTTGATGCTTTTATGGAGTACACTTACTTACAGTTCTAAACTATTACCCTCTTCCTCTATGTTCATACATGGACAACCAGATTTATATGTAGTATGATATTTTAATACAATTTTACCCGTGTTGGGTCCAGGTTACTGAAAAAAATACCATTGTGGACTGCACGTGTCTTAAAAGGCGACAAAGCACTTAGATCCAAACCAAGATAGCAAGGGCATTTGGGTTTGTGAGCGCCTAGGCTCCAGAAATTGCTATAACATTTCTAGGCCCGACCCTAATTAAACTGGAATTCAACTGAAGTAGATGATGATGGAGATGAAGATGATGAATGAAGGTAAAAATGACATTAGAATACAGAGAAAATTTGACTTCTGGATCTTCACTCGAAGGTGAAATTAGAGACGTCGTATTTATTTAACTCGTTTTCATTAAGCCTGCAAATGTACAGTATACAGTATAGTAAGCGACTATAAGTTTCATTAATATATCGTATAGAGATGATATTTAGATACAGCACATTAAAAAGTTAGTAAGAGATTCAATATATGAATACCGGGCAACCTAAATATCTGTAGAGTACATTACAAGTCTAAATAATGTGGGATAAAATAATGCAGCTTATGTAAATATATTAACATTATTTAGTCCTTACTATCACTATTTTTCCTCGTTGTGTCCTGGTCACTGATGAATAGATCAATCGCTGACTTGTTGTAAGAGGTGACTACGCAAGAACTAAGGAAGGCAATGAGACACCACATCAGAAGTCATATTTTCTCAATCTACATGTATAGGCTACAAGTTAATCCATTTACAAAATGCTATATATTTTGTAAAAAAATGCATAGCATTTTGTAAATGAATTAACTTAAAATGGATTAAATTAAAAAATGCATACAAAATGCTATGCATTTTGTAAATGGATTAAACATTTACAAAATGCATTTTGTTAATCCATTTACTGATATATAATATATATATATGTTATATATATATATATGATATATATATATATATATATATATATATATATATATATATATATATGATATATAATGCTATGCATTTTGTAAATGGATTAACTTGCTTAATGGAGTTATTAATGGAGTAACTTGCTTATCCATGGACTGCTCTTAGCGGCGCGTGAAAGCAGACTCTGAGTATGACTATGTAGCCTGGCCCTGAAAGAAAGAGAGAGAGAGAGAGAGTGAGAGAGAGAGAGAGAGAGAGAGAGAAGAGAAAGAGAACAATTTTATAGACCTTAGCACTAGCATTGGTGAATTTTAACGATCATATAACGTTCCTCACTCCAATTATTTAAAGTAAAGCCAATCGTTAGCAGGTTTTCAATAGATTAAACATAAAAACATAACACAAAATAAAAGTTGTATCATCTTCATTTTGTTACGATACATTTCAGACCTACTGAATATTCATCCTATATTTGCATATATATCGATCACCCATTTGCTTTTAGATTATTAAAGTTAACCTATGGCCTAATAAATGTAAATAATACAAATAGTGTTCTTCAAAAGAAATCTAAACATGATTGAAAAATTCAACTCAACTAAAAGCCTCCATGCATGCATTGCATAACATCATAAGAGAATAACAGATATTTCGCTATTATCACTGGAATAGTAACAAAATCGAGCAAAAGAGTTGGCGATCTACTGTGTATCGATCACATGCTGATTTAGAGGGCTCCTTTTTGAAGCTCATCGCCACATTTCAATTTTACCGTTTTGTAAGAAAATATATAAATTTTATCCAAGTCTGCAAATTTGTATTATAGACCATATCCAAGTCTGCAAAAGTTAAATTACTAGATGTTACATTTCTGCGATGGAGGAGAGGGGGGGGGGGTTCCTAGCCACTTCTCTGCTATGTCAGTTCATCGGAGTTATTTATCGGCAAGACAGAGATGAGTCTCCGCCGATCAATACTTGTACACGTATATTGTCAGAATCAATTAGACCATAGAGAAACGCTGCTCGAAGATTACGAGGCAGATGTACTTCGGTCCGTAATAATGTTCGTGATTGAAGCATCAGAAGAAATTTCAATTTTAATTTAGCATATTTGCAATACTGTATTAAAACGAGTAATTGTAAGAACTGCAAGCAGTTTTTGTTTGGATCAATTAAGTTTAGCTGCAAGTTCAGTCATAGCTGAATCGTTTGCTAATGTTTTCTTACAATTTATGAGGATAGTCGTATAAATATGCAATTGTAAAATAAACTCACCAAATGTTTCACAGATAGAAGGTCCAAGATATATAATTCATGTGATACAGGACATGACATCCTAATCGCTGTCTGCTGTTGTGCCATATATTTAAAATCCATAGATCAGCAAGTTTCCTCATAAAGTCTATATCAAGTATAAATCTCAGTTTGACAAATTGTGGTCTTTGACCTGATTTCGCCTTGCTTTCCTCGTTCATTTCAGACGCTGTTTACGATAAGTACGGTAGCCTATATGGTCTGGAGCCAGTGGCGAAGTCGGTAAGATACTAGACCGCGGATCAGCATGTGCGGGGTTGAAATCCTGGGCTCACCCGTCATTGACAACGCTTTGGAGTGAGGAAACTGACGTTAACCTTAGCTTTACCTTATCTTTTATACTATATATTACTATTCATATCTCTCTTTCTTAGTGCACTGCCTACTGGCAGGTCCATGGTACATAACGCCTCCACTCTTCTCTGTCTTCCGCCTTCCTCTTCATTTCCACATATGAGTGGGTCTTTAAATCATCTAATATACCTAATCTCGGCCTGCCCCTGCCTCTTTTTCCTTCCATTCTAGAGGTTATTTCATTCTAGACTATTCATTTAATGTTTTGATTTTTTTCCGTATATTTTTATAGAACACGCTCAAATTTACCCGAAAGACGACATGTTAAATATATTCTAAAACAGTTTTGCCTGTAAGACTAATCTGACTAACCTATTACATATTGGAGGGAATGCTATGCAAAAATAAGGCAATCGCCGAAGATCCATTGAAGAAGCTCTTTGGTATGGGCTTACAGAGGATACTCTACTATGTCGGATTGGGATCGGTTATGGTAGGTGTAGGGTGCTAAAAGAGAGTGGAGTAGACAGGACAAGTCCCAATACACTGAGGTCAAATCAGTCTATGCAGCACATTGTAGTCATGCGATTTGTTCAAATGTCCCGGTGGGCTAAGGAGTAAGGACAGTCAATTTGGGTGAACCAATAGCAGTTCAGTGGTTAATGAAATATGGCATATACGCTAAGAAGAAGAAGCTTGAACAGTTGCACACACACACACACACACACACACACACATATACATACATATAATATATATATATATATTATATACATGTATATATGTATATGTATTACAATATATATATATATATATATATATATATATATATATATATAATATATATATATATATATATATATATAGTATATTTACATATAAATAGATAAACTTACATTTTATTATAAATAAACTTTATAAAAACAAGAACACAAATCATAAAAATTAGAATACAAACAATTTCTCAAATCATTGAAAGTGCGCAGCTTTAAAAATTGGCCAAAACTGAGTTTAGCATCAGGTTTCCTTGACTCTAACGAATGACAGCAATTAAGAGAGCACTGAATTTGAATCCTGGTTTAGGGATTGCCATTAGTATACCTAATTGATCATGCTAAAAT
Organism: Enchytraeus crypticus; assembly: GCA_905160935.1. Lineage (NCBI taxonomy): Eukaryota > Metazoa > Annelida > Clitellata > Enchytraeida > Enchytraeidae > Enchytraeus > Enchytraeus crypticus. The sequence goes on from CAJHZI010000718.1 coordinate 1,243,590, forward strand.
TCTCTGCAACTACACGATGGTTTTAATAACTGATTGCGCAGTAATACGGGTTATTATTTTTTGTTAGTCTTGTCATTACAGAGTAGTTTTAATTAAGCGGGTTAATAACAATGAAATATCTATAATATTCACTTCCTATTACAGTACATGTAGTATTGCACTAATAGCCACATTTTGATAACATATTGCAATAGTTTCATTGTTTTTTAAAACTAAGTTCAAAGTTTATATCCCGAAGTAATAGTGTTCGAATAGTTTGGTTAATAATTTTAATTACTTGATAACAATTATGTGTAAGCTTTTCTTAACAGCAACAGAATTAATTAGTAGTCTGCAGCATCGTGACCATATAGCAGAAATGGGCATCAGTTACACTTACAAGATTTGTCTCGCTATGGAGGTATGTAAAATAATAGTGGAGCACTAAAAGCAATGGGGAACTATATGTGTCATTACTAATTAGGATAAGTGTAGAAACTCCTAAAGCATATCTCGAGGAATGGGCCTATCAGGATAATTGTAATTTTTGGTGTAAAGGTTCACAGTCGACGTTCAGATAACATTTTGTCACACCTTAATGCCTAGTGAAGGTTCTAGACCCGTTGTTTCTTTTCTGAGAATTTAAAAGCGTGCTAGCAAGTCTAATAGGCCACAGTGATCTATTTAAAAATATATACTGCTTTATTTAAATAGCGTCGAAAATTAATCAAGCGAATGGTATTTTTGAGCTTTTCCTGCTTCTGACGCTTAATCTTACTCTAGGTTGTGTAGTGAGAGATACATGTGCTGCTGTATGAGATTATAAAGGGGAGAGAAAAGCAACTGCAATTCATCAATCTAGAAATGAAAACTTAGTGAACGTGCACGCAGTACGACTAGAAGTAAAATGTCATTTGAATATCAATTAGTAAAAATAGTCTCAAACCTAGGGCACGTTAGAATTAAAATTATAAATAATTATATTGTGGCATAATTCATTCTTGCGATTATATATATATATATATATATATATATATATATATAGAGAGAGAGAGAGAGAGAGAGAGAGAGAGAGAGAGAGAGAGAGAAAACCTACAGGCATCAATCTTCACTGTTTCCAACCTCAATTAAAGCTGTTTTTGAGTCATCTTAGCTCTCTTGTAATTCCCACTGTCTGGTCCATGGTATATAACGCATCCACTATTAAATAATGCGATGATGTTGTATTTAAAAAAGCATAGCCTTTGTGCTAGCTTACTGTTTTAAAAATAGAACGATACCTGGTTAGAGACTTTACATGTAGACAAACCATTTATCAGAACGCTAGATATAGCTGTATAGATTCAGAACTGTTTTCTTTCACATCAGTGACTATTTCCTAATTGAGAGCGATGTAATTATCTAAAGTCTTGGCTTGTATTACTCCAGAGTTTCTACCGCACTCAAAATAAGAATACGAAAGAAAATAATTCAAGTGAAGAATAAATATCTAATGTAGAATAATGAAATATCAAAGTTGTTCGATGCAAACGACATAAGAATTCAAGTTATTTAGCTAATATTGTCTTTCTTCTCTGTATATGTACAAAGTGCATCTGATCAGTAAGCTTCCCTTTTTAGTCTTGATGACCCAATTTTCAATCAAAGCATAACTAGATATGGTTTATTTCAAGAATTACAAAGAGCACAAAAAGCTTTCTTCCCCAATAAATTATTATTTTACTGCTGCATATCTAAACTGTATATTTTTTCTACTTATTTTTAATTACTTATTTATTTAATTAATTTGTATAAGCTAAGCAAGGCTAAGGTCCGCTGGATAAGCTAATGTTAACGTCAGTTTCATCACTCGAAAGCGATGTCAATGATGGGGGGCCCAGGATTTGAACCCCGCACATACTGATCCGCGGTCGAATATTTTACCGACATGGCCACAGCTCCATCTAGTATCTTAAGCATCCGATTGGAAAAGATTTGCTCAATCTCTGTTAACAATTTAAAATCGTAGTGTTTACTCTTTCAAAGGGCCGATTTTAATTTTATCATTTTTTGGTCAAGTTTCATGCCATTATCCACATCATACGTCACACTGCATGAGACTGTTTTCTGATGACGCTTAAGATCAAACGAAAATCATGCAGGCTCACATACATGTAACATAACAGCACACTGAGTCAGGAAGCACAGATGCTTGTTTAAGGCCCATTTCGTCCTTCCTCTCCATGGTTATTAGTAATCGTCGCCTTTGGGCGACGCATCAATTGCAGCCGGCGCGGATTTAAGAATAACCTTCCATCACCCTGGGGTTTTTTTCCTTCCAAAAATGTCAGCATTCTGTATTCCAAGGTGGTCACCCACGAAGTACTAACCGAGGTCGATGTGGCTTAACTTCGATAATTGACGCGCAACTAAACCAAGTGCTTTAAATCCCGCCGTATACGTGGATACGTTGAAAGATTTCAGCTAAAGAGATATACATGTAAATTAAACAATTTATTATAAGGCGCAATTAATTATTTATTGTTATCCATCACTGTTTGACTACAAATATTGATATATTAAATGGTCGACTTTTTTTCTAACTTGCGCCTTGTCTTTAGTCTTCAATTTCATGACCCTTTAAATTACAAATTCTTAGGCATATCGAATTTTCGTGGATTGAAAACTCTCAGTCGATCAGATTGTAACGTACTGGCATACCCAATTACACATCTAATCAACAGATTTAACAATCCTAATGCTTAACATGATAACTAAAAAATTAAATTTAGTATAAAAGTAATTGATCATCATCATCATCATCTTCTTCTTCTTCCCAAGAAATCTCAGTTTAACTAGGGTCGGGATTCATTTTCCATCCGTTTTAGAATTTCTTTAGCTTTTACTCAATTTCTGGAGCCCAAGCGCTCACAAACCGAAAAAGTAGTAAAAGTAATTGATCATTTCACTTTAATATCCGTGTTTAGCTTATATTATATAAATTGTGATTAAAGACAGAACGACTCACCTGTCAATGGCAATGGCCATGAACGTAAAGACACTGGTTGATATCATACATGGTCCTATGAACTGCGCGAACTTGCAGTAGATTCTTCCAAACCACCAGTCGTTGTAGATGGCGTAAATGCAGTTAACCGTCGAATTAAAAACCGTTATTAGAATGTCTGCTACTGCTAGATTAACCAGAAAATAATTCGTGACTGTTCGCATTCTCTTGTGTCCGAGAACAATCCAGACGACGATGATGTTACCACCTGCAGCCACGATGATCATGGTCACGAAGGCGGTGATGTAGATCAGCTGCAGGTACCAGACCAGTATGAACGGGTTGGAATTTTCGTCGATCTGTTCGGATGAATCATTAGCGCAAGTGATGTTATGATTTGCTGACGTAGAAAGAGCGCCATTCTGTTGCTCTAATCCGCAGTAAATCATGGTGTCATATAAATATATTAGAGTTACTGTTTGTGACTGTTGTAAAAGAATTATTGTTTAAACGAAGTTCTAGTTTCTTCACTACGGGTCACTAACGTGCTTTACTAGTCATGCACCTTAGCGCAAGCATGACATCTTTGAATCCTTGATTTATGTTTCTGAAGAATAGTTTAATCCGATATCGCCCACAGATATTTTTCAATTAGTTCAATTATTGCACCGTTAACTGTGAACCAAAACAAAGAGCTGCAGACATTGAAATGTGTATTCAACTGGATAATTAGACATCTAACACACAATGAAAGTTATTACGGAAAATCCAGTAAAATCACTTTCATCACAGGCAATTCGGAAGTCTTATATACACCCATTCGTATTAACTCGTATGATTAATTATTCACTTTAGCTGGAGTCAGTGGCGATGTCAGTAAGATATTCGACCGCGGATCAGTATGTGCGGGGTTCAAATCCTGAGTTCGCCCATCACTGATATCGCTTTCGAGTGAGGAAACTGACGTTAACATTAGCTTTTTTGCCGACGTAAGTGCACAATCCGTTTAAGTGTATTATATATCACCTGATATTATAAAAATCCGTAATAGTAAATGTTAACCTGAGTTAACGTTGTTAAATGAATGTCTATTGCATTTCTCGAAGAATATCAGTGTCGAATGGATTTGAACCTCGCAATTTCTGATCCACTCTCAAACACTTAACCCACCGATGATAAGCATTTCATAGCTTTTGATAATTGTTATTAATAGCTATAATCCAAGAAGCTACATTAGGATTAAACATTTTTGAATGTTTTACGAACAATTTACACAATTATCTGAAAGTATACACAAAGAATCTGAACATAGTATCAGTTACACAAAGTATCTGAAGATTTCAATTTGCTGAACTTAGTAGCTAAGGCCACTTTTTTATAAATAAATCTATGAAACTTAATATTAACGTAATCTAACAAGCACCATCGTTCTAATTTATTATCAACTTCATATCTCGAAAGCATATCAATGGCCGGAGCCAACTTTGAAAATCGCACCTGCTGAATTACTACTGAATTGCTACTACTGCTGAATTACTACTGAAAATCCGACCTAAAGAGCCACTAGCAGAGTCAATTGCAGTTGGATTATTAGCTTATTAGCACTCAAATCAAATATTTAGAATCAAAATTAATAAACAAATCTGCTATTAAAAGAGTCAACGCTGGTTTGTACCACTAATCGAGTTTGGTTCAATTGAATTGCAAAATTTGTATCTTGTCTGTCTGATATGCAAAGTGCCTAGTGTTCGAATCATAGCCAAATCGTTTCTGACAGTATGCAATCCGAGAAATATAATTAAAATTTGATTTTAAATCTGGTCTGATTAATGTCATTCAAAATTGATTTTATATATGGTCTTTATTCAGCAAACTGCATGACAGTAAGAACAAAACATCGCATGAGAAATAATAACGAAAAGAACAACAGAAAATAAGGATTAAAGATTGCAAACACTAAATTGAAAGTTAAATTTACCAGTTTTCAACTTTTGTTCTCATCCCACGCATTGCGCACTGACATTGACACTGTCTCGCTTACACTGAACATTTGTCAGCGGTACCACTTCCGCCACTAAAGGATTAAGTCTTGTTTTTCAGTGCAAGCTTCAATTGAAGTGGCCAACAAAACAAAATGTGCTTTCCAATATGGAAAATGCTTCGAGAGTCGGTACTTCGTAACAAGTGTCTGGAAAAGCAGAAAGTTGTAAAATTTAAAAATTTAACCATCACCACCACTGCTTTCTTCGACCTATGCAAACATAACAAGGGTATAATTGTTAACGGTTGACAAATATTTCTGTAATAAAGACTCTAATGGGTCTGAGATCTGACACGTGCAAGCGTACATGTATGTGTGTCATTGAGTATGTATTTGAAATTGTTCAAAATTGTGTCAACGGATTGTGTAAAAATCGTGTCAATGGATTGTGTTGCTGAAACAGGAAAATAAAAAAGAGCCATCAAAGAGTCTGAGCACTGTGAGATTGTCTGTTAACTTTGCTAGCAAAAATAAATTCTTTTTCAAATGTGGGTTTAACGTCGAGATCAGAAGTCTGAAGCACTTTTCTTCAAGACGCCTGGTATAACGGTGTACCCTGAAAGGTGATCGCCGGGATTTTATTATTTCATCAGCGCTACCACGACGTCAGACATTTAAAACTTAATGTCGTTACCTAACGCGCTTACACACTGAGCCATTGATACATTCAAAAGCAAATTCTGGATTCATTTTCCTAGAAATGTTTTATCTTAAATGATTTGCATGAACATGGCAGTGCGATAAAGCAAATATAACATATAGCACTGTAGTAGATATTGTGAAGAAAGTAGTGGGCTTTTCACTCTTCCGACTAACACGGGCAATGTTTCAATCTGCATTCATCAGCATACAAATCACATCAATTCGCTTATTTTCTACCCGTACAAACGAAACTTAGAGCGTTCCATGTAAGAAGCTGAACAAATCTGTGTCAGTCATATTAGCCGTGAAATATTATGTATAATGACTCTTACTCCAATTAATTTAATTAATTTTAAAAAAAAAAAAAAAAACTCTTGGTGTTAAATCTCACTCATAGCAAATTCATTAAATATTCGAAGACATCCGTTATTTCATATTCATTTTCTTCTCACTATACGACTTGATTGCACAACTGTGTGAGCGATAGCCTTACATTTTCTATGTGAGATTTTTCTAATTAATACGACTTGTAACATCCTCATATTTAAATAGAAATTGTAACTAAATACACAATTTCGCAATTTTAATTACTAGGATTAAAATACTAACAACTTATCTCGAGAGTTACGTTATTATAAAGCAGCGGACCTAGTTGCCCATACAGGTACATTCTGCTTTATAAGCTGTATGACTGATTATAATCAGTCATACAGCTGTATCATATTATAGCTGTATAATGATTATAAGCTGAATGACAACAATTTTTATACATTTTTTTCAATGTTGAAGAGAGAAATTAGAGAATTATCAATCTCTTTATAATTGTCCTATTTATTATCAAAGAGAAAATTAATCAGAAATAATAGAAAAAGCATGAGATATATCACTGAGAGTTGGAAGTTATTAGCTGAACCTGGACAGTAAGGCCTACTTTAAAAAGTCAAACATTTGCCTAAAAATTAAAAAGTGTAAAGCGTCGATATCTTCACGTATATTCAATACTATCATCCTGAAGTGAACCAATCTCCCGTGGGTTCGAATCCGGGCGAGGATGATGATCAGAGAATACGATCTTGAACTTACACACTTACTGGTATGTCGTTAATATGCTGACAGCTTGAGGACATACAATAGTAAAAATGATGAATATTACGGATAATCATTTTTAGTTTTATTACAGTCATTAAAATAATTATTTTCTCCATCAAAGAGTGAACTTTAATATCAAGAGTGAAATTGGCTGTTTCAAGAGAAAGTTTAAGAAAGCTAAGTTAGACCGCTATTTCGTTTCACACAGGGAAATGTCAGAAAATCACTGAAGAGACAATTTTCACTAATTCAAAGCAGTTAAGAAACAAGAAAACACTCGGTTCAACGACCAGTGATAACAACAACACTTCTGATCGTTGAATTATTTGCTTATGTTGACGATTCTCTTGTAGTCAAAATGTCACATTTCGTTGTTACTTCTAACGAGCTTGGATAATTAGTGCATGTACAATGTGCACGCAGTTCGTTAGAGACTGCGAACGGAAAGATTGTATCCGCAACATATCCCGAGGCACTACCGGCTTGATATTGCTTGTTATTTTATACTCTATACTAAAAGATATCTAAATTGAGAAACACAGGCATGCTGGCTCAGCAATCGCGTCATAGTTCTAAATTAATTCGCTTGAAAGTCAGATAAACCTGCAAGTCTTTGTATTATATTAACAAGTATCCATGAAACATTCCTTTCATAGCAATATTTTAGGTATTTAATTGTGAAAATTTAAATAAACGAACTATGTATACTTTCTGTTCTTCATCTAAACGACGAGTACAGGAACGTCATAATAGAATATTGTAAGAGATATTAAATCAGAATTACCAGTTAGAGCACTCACCGAAGAGAAACGTTACGTAAAAGACATTAATACTATAAGTTGAAAGTTCATCCTCAAAACATAATAAATATCATCAGCTCTAATCTATGTCTATAAACATAACAGGCATTAACAGCTAACCGTTAAATCCAGATTAAAACGCAAAATTAAAGGCAGATGTTAAAAATTAGGCTAGAGGAAGGTATTGAATAAAGTCCGATATAAAAACCAGCTTAGCACAGATCCCGGACTAAATTATTCCCATGCAATAAACTTATAAATTCAAAGAAATGTAAGATGTATAGTAATTTAAAGCTTTTTAAATTTTATTTCTGAAAAATTAATGCCCAACGGATGAGGGTTTAAATATTTTGAGTCAGAAACATTGATATATAGATACTTGTATCGCGATATAGTGATATATTGATACATTGAGAGACACACATGGAAATTTTAAGAGATTTCCAAGTAACAAAGAGAGATTACCAAATTATAGGTGGTATATTAGCCTACTACTGGAGATTCCTCAGCCTCCACTGAGTTTCATGAAATATAAAAGGATGAGTTACGAAAGGGCATATGACAGCTTTCTAAACGTGAGTGGATTACAACAGTTTTGTGAGTAGAATTGTCTTTATAAGTTCTTCAAACTAATAGTATTATACAGTTTGATATCATTAGCTTCGTAGGTTGGTAGTAATAATAAAGATTACTAATAATAATAAAATGAATAATAATAGTAATAAAATTAAGTATAATAATAATAATAATAATAATAATAATTTTAATAATAAAAATTCAATTAAATTTAATTAGAACACCAAAGAGGGTCATACAATCCTGTAGAGTTCATATACACAACACGTAAACAAGCAAATGCAACAGGAAAAACACAAACTACATGTGAACTGTAGTAAACTTAAAGAAAAATTAGAATAAGAATGAAGAATAAGAAGAAACGCCATACAAAATGCATATAATGCACAAAGAATGAAAAATACACACAAACATTGTAACAATCAATAACGATAATAGGTGAAGAAAAACAATTATAATAAATAACAACAACAACAATAACAACAGCAAAAATAACAATAACAATAATAATAATATTAATAATAATAGCAATACTAATACTAATACTACTACTAATAATAATAATAATATAATAATAATAATAATAACAATAATAATAGTAATAATAGACTTAATAAACGAATTAAGCAGGAGAACCAGACCTGCTAGAGGCGACCAACGCGAAAAAGCCTTTCAATGGCAGCGCCTGTGTGCCTTGCAGCCAGCGATTTAATGCTGTCTGCGTTCGTGGCAAATTGGCGAATGTAGCTTCCCAGAGTATAGAGTAATTATTTAAAATATTTTTTGTAATCTTTCTTTTAATTAAGTAAAGTCTTTCTATTATCGTATTTTTAGGCCAGGACCACATACAGCCCAGGGTAATTAAATAATAATAATAATCACCATCATCACTATCATAATAAATAATAGTAATAAATTATAATTATTTATTTTATACCAGTTGTAAAGAACAGTGGTTTGATAAAAACGATTCCAGCAATGTGTGCTGAGTCGCTGCCAGGCTACGTCTACAAGAAATCATCCAGTTAAAGTTTATTATTATTAGTAGTGTGTTTATTTTTCTTTTTATTATTATCGTCATAATCAGCAGCATCATCATCACCACCACCATAAGAAAAAGGTTTTAACGCCTGTTTATTCAATTAACGCCAGGAATTGTTTTATCGCATGACAAATATATTAAAGTAGGTTTTTGATATTCTTAAAATTGCAGATTAAATCAAACTTAAACTGTCACCGTGATCCTACTTCCTCCATCAATCATTGGTTCTAAGTTAAAACTACGACTAGGACTGACTGAACTTGTCTACAGACACTCGAATGTGATCTAGTCAGTGAAGGGCTTAAACGTAGGCAACATCATTCCATAGTCGAATAGAAATCAGGATCAAATTTAAATCAGGATTAAATCAGGAACAAATCCGGTGCTTGACTGCGGAAGTGCTACCATTCAGAGCTAAGTCTTGCAGCCTCAATGAAAACAGACGACAATCTTGCAGGGGTTGAAGAATGGGCATATAAAATATCTGTTAAAAGCAGGTACAAAAAGAATATTTGTAAGTGTTTTGGCATTTTAATCCATATTACGTCGCTTTCAAAATATTTAAATTAATAATGACATGGAATTGCAAAATAACGTGACATTTCCAGCGATTATGTAAAGAGGTTTTCAATAGGATGCACTCATTGAAAAAATTGAATTATGAAAAAGTGATGATTGACTTTAAATATTTATTTAGTAAAGCTCCTAATCTCTCCTTGGAGATTTATCACACTGATTCAAAATGGCGTTCGTGTAGTAGGCCTAAATACGCGAGTATTAAAATACGGTTTTTATAAATATTTCGTCATGAATTATTTTTCAAATACTTCATTTCGTCATTAATTATTTTTCAAATACTTCAGACATAGATATTGGAAAATGTGAGACCGAAATATTGGGCTGCATAAGCGAAAGAGACCCCGATACTTGGAAAGAACTTTTACCAAAAAAGAGACACTAAGGTGAAAACGCTGTAATGGACTATGCTATTATATGGAAATGAAACATGACCATTAATTAAGGAAGGAGTATATCAGAAACTAGAAACGTTGAAAATGTGGATATGGAGAAAATGGGAATGATTAGTTGGACCCAAAACGCTACTCATGAAGAAGTCCGAGAGAGACAGAGAGAGAGAGAGAGAGAGAGAGAGAGAGAGAGAGAGAGTGAGAGAGAGAGAGAGAAAGAGAGGAAATAGATAGAAAGAGCAGGATAAGGTACACTCTAACGGGAATTATTTTATCGAAATAAGTCATAGAAAAATAAACAGAGGCAAACCGAGATTGGGAATGTTAAATGATTAAGGTTCACTCAGATGTGGACATGCAGAGAAATACGGAATACAGTGAAGAGTGAAGGCGTTATATACTATAGACCTGCCAGTGGGCAGTGCACTAAACGGATGAAAGATATATTTTGGATAATTGCGGAATTTATCACTTAAACTCTCAGATACTTCAGAACTTAGGCACAATTATGTGAAAGATAAAGCTCACGAATGATAGACTGATTTGTGTTATTTATCTGCTAAGCATAGGCTAAAACTACGTGTTCCAGAAGATTTTAATCCGTAGTAATTAGTGGAGGCATTAAACTTATCCCTCGAGGAGAAACGTATAAATTATTAGCTAATCCTTCTGTGCTCCTACACATAATTGCATAAATATTACACATTTGCGGCTGCATGAAAATTAAAATACCCAACTGACGTCAAGTTGAATTTCTGGACTGTAGTGTGTAGGTGGTAACGAAGTTACCCGTGAGAACTTTTTTTAGAAATATATTTTAGACGAGTATGCTTTTTGCCCAAATGAAATTTAAAAAATCAATGAAATATTTTTGTAGAGACTTATTTTTCTATTTTCAGAAGGCCTATCATAGTATTTTTACAATTTCCTTTGAAATTCATTTTACTGGTTAAAAATACTACTATGCCTACAATTGCTAAAAAAATCTGGTGAAATAATTAAGAACGTAATTTTTTATATACATGTATATGTAGATATTAAATCAATTTTGAATTTCAAAAGATTTGAATCCTATTTTACGCGAGTCCTAAGATATATGATTAGGCTAACTAATGAAAAATAAAGTAAAAAATTCTAAACTTCTAGCACTAATAGCAACAAGACGATCAAGACTATTTTGTACATTACATATTATTGCTGACTGCAGTTTCTTATAGAAATGACATGAATGACAGGACAGTAGTGAACCCCGCAGATGGATGTAAGGCAAATATTATAAGTGAACTAAAACGCAAAGGTCACAATATCAACACGAAAGCTAGATCATTGGAGTAGCTAGTTCTCGAATCCTTAGCAGAAATAAGATACAAAAAAGACAGAACGAACTGCTGACTGCAAAAGATGTAGATGATGTCAACGCCTCTTTCTGTTTCCACGGACTAATGTACCTCTCAGTTTATATCATTGTCAGCAGAAGATACTTGAGAAATATTTCAGAGCAATGATTTATATAAAAGAGGAGAGATTAGTTGATGAAAGATACGGGTACTGGTATGAGGTGTGGTGTGATGTTTAATAATAATAATATTAATAATAATAATAATAATAATGCCTAATCTCGGCCTGCCCCTGCCTCTTTTTCCTTCCATTCTACCTTCTTTTTTATAATAATAATAATAATGACCTCGAGTAGCCGGGCGGCGATTCAGCACGTATTGCTTGAATCGTTTTTATCAAACCCCAGGTTCTTACACCGGGGTAAAAATTTCAACAACAACAAAATAAAAAATAATAATAATAAATAATAATAATAGTAAAAAACCTCCCCCAACTCCTACAGCAATCGTATGTCCCGTGCACGGTCTTCGAGACTTCTTTACAAGTTCTTAGCAAGTCACTACTAAAACCTCCATCATGGTCAATCACAATCTTTGCTATTGATAGTGCTAATTGCCATATCGCCAATTGTTTTATGGAATGTGGGTGCGTGATAGGGTGGATCTTGTGTGGAGATCATTTTTTGACGGAGTGGGAGTGTATGACAAGATATGGGTGTGTGTCGGGATGAGGTGTATGATGAGGTGGGTGCTTGTTGGGGTGAGGTATGTTATGAGGTGGGGTGTAGGATAGGGTGTTAGTGTCTGGTGGGGTGAAAGTATGAAGAAATGGGGTAACAGAGAGAGATACATGTATATGTGTTTTATTTCAGCATCAACACCAAATCACTGACAAATACAAATAGAAATAAACATTTAAAAAAATTCCCAGACACACAGGGTATCAACCAGTCTGTAAACACTAGAACAACGGCCGTCAGGGAAGATGAATGATACACATCTTATCTAGCTGACCACCGTCAATATGTGACGGTGAGGGTGTTTAGGATGGCGTGGAGTCTGTGATTAAATGGGTGTGTGGTGGGTGTGGTGTGATACTGAGGGGTTTGTGATTGGGTGTGATGACTAATGGTGTGATAGGTGGTATGTATGATTACACTGTAGAGCTGTTTTCATAAGCTTCAAAGTATACGAAGCGACAGCCGATTTAGAATCCTTGAACCTCAAATTTAGAAATGTTGATTTTCATTGATAATGTTAGGCCTATAGTTTAAGACTTGAATTGGACTACTATGCATTGGTATGCTTTGTTTTTAAATTATTTTTATTAACTGCTGAACAGCAGAATTTAAACCGAATCCTACAAAGAGAACTGATTTTATTACCAATTCTGAGTTTTCTGTGATTTTAATTTTATCTCTCAATTCCAAACTCCTTATCACCAAGACAAAAACCTCTGGCATACTATCAGTGGCGGATTCAGAAATTTTAAGGGGGGAGGATGAAAATGTTTTGGATAGTGTCCACATTTTGTGCCTACGCCCTCGCCTTCTATGTGATCCAACCAGAAAGAATTTTGAGGAGTTCAACATTTTAATTTACTGATCTAATTCGGCAGTAACCCCCACTTTAACCACTGCTCTTACATATTTACGCATACAAACTGCCATAAATACAATGAGAATAATATTTACTTTTTTCGGCGCACCTAAAGGGGACCCGGGTCCCATGGGGCCCCTCTGGAAACTCGCCTGCGTGCACACGATATATTTATCTCTCTCTTAGTGCACTGCCTACTAGCAGGTCCATGGTATATAACGCCTCCACTCTTCTCTGTCTTCCGCTTTCCTCTTCATGTCTACATATGAGTGGGTCTTTAAATCATCTAACATACTTAATCTCGGCCCGCTTCTGCCTCTTTTTAATTCTATTCTACCTTCTATGAACTCTATTAATAGTATTTCCCACCTTAGAGGTTGCGATATACATGTATTTAAGACCCATAAAAATTATGACTAAACATTAGCACTAAGCATACACTCGACAGAGAGTAACTCCTCTCCTATGATGCAAATGCAGTTAACCACAGAAGTATGAGAAATATTGGGTCTTTATATTGGAGGACGGATATAAATGTTTCTCAGATTCGTTGAGACATAGTCTATAAGTGACGCATAATGAGTCCTGAATAGTAAATTGTATGATAGAAAAGGAAAGGAAAGCTGCTAGTGGAACCTTGACGTCAGGTTTCGTGGGCAATTTCGCAAGTTAATTCTCCCTTGATAAAAAGCATTTCTATAAATTTCGGGTTTCTTTTATAACTTAAAATGAAAAGCTTTTAACCATAACATCACAAAAATATTAATATTGGTTTGTGTCTTGTTATTTAAGTGTAACTGTTAGAGGTTCACAAAGGTAGCATTGTGCTAACTTAACTCAGCATACAACCATAATTCCAATGTGTCCATATTGGTAGGAGATCATTTTTGTATATAACTATCAGTGACAATTAAAATCTACTGGATGGTGCTAAGAAAACCTTTAAAAATTAATTGCTTAACTGAAATGAAAAGCTGCATACTAAGTTCTAATAATTAAGCTTTCTCGATTCTAAGAAGAGTGACCGTCTCTATCTCTCTCTCTCTCTTCTCTCTCTCTCTCTCTCTCTAGTTCCCTGCTACGCGGCAGATCCAAGGTATATATTCCTATTCACATGCTGCTTTTCACGCTCCATAAAGAACACACCATCGATTAGCGAGTTAATTCCTTCACAAATGGCTAAGCTTTATCCACACCTTAATATAGTCTATAGCTTGGGAATAATATGGCTTCTGAGATGGTTTTCTGTTGCTTTCCTCAATTTTATAATGGATTAACTGTTTTTAATCCTGAGAAAATTTCATGGTGAAGTGGGTCCACTCAACCTTCCTCAGCTCCTGCTTTAGTCGCCTCTTATGTACACGTGGCAGATTTTTTGCAGTTTCCCTATTCTGCAATGGTCCAATCACACCCGCGCACAACACGGGGAGCCCGAGTTCCCTTCATCGACTGGCATCCGTTTATGAAGCGAATAATTAAGAACCGATTGTTAGAGCTAACAGATATGATAGCTCCATGGACTATATTAACAATTTCGTGGTCTTTTAAAATTTTGTTCACGACAAGCTAAATTAATAAAATTAATGTTTAATTCCTTTAAAAGGTGGCAAATGTCAGTGACGGGCGACCCCAGAATTCGAACAAACAAATGTACAAACTGATCCGGGGTAGAATATCTTACCGACATCGCGACTGGCTCCAGTCAGTTGCGATGTCGCTATGATATGGAGATGTGTTAGCTTAGAATAAAGCGAGCAAATAGAATTTTAGAAACTCCAAATATAAAAAATAGAATACTGGTTAGCGGTTATATTCTAACAAGAAAACACTGCCGTACGTGGTAGTGGGAATGATGTTTTCAACTGGATATTTATATAAACAAGTTACAGGCCAATATTTCATTAGTTTCCTTATTTAAAACATGTAAATGAAATAATACTAAGTCAAGACTTCTACTTGCGTAATTTAGTTAAATTTCGTCAATAGTTGCTAAGTAAAATGTCACAAAAACAGGGCAACACCGAAGAACTTACCTCGGAATGCTATTCATCATTGAATGATGGTCAGCAAGCATTCCAGGTTAACTCAATCACAGATACTGACTTAACGTGGAAACCAACTGATTGATTATGTAAAGAAAGCACAAGAGCTCCAAGTTTCAGTATACATGTATATTAGCCAAGTCTGCATTGAATTCTCTCAACTCTCTGACAAAATGGAATAAAATACAAATAAAGGGATTAAATGAAGAAATGCATTTTCACTAAAACTCTTTAATTGTTACGAATATTATAGCGGAATAATTTTTGAGACGGAAGTATTACGAGATTTGTATGCAATACGTTAGTGCAATAAAATCATCACATTATTATACATACCCTTGTAATATTCTACTCATGATCTCGCTCTGGAGATACCTGATTAACAAAAAATAGCGCGCACAAATATCCAGGTACTCTGATAGCCATTGGCTGCCACGACTATAGCGCCTCTTACGACGGATAACTCAACTCTCAACAGACTGAACTGTTATGCTTGAATCAAATGTCTGCAGTCAACTGAAGAGAGAAGTCTGGTATTAAGCCCAGGAGTATGTAGGAGTATTATGCCCACTTTTCATGACATTAAAATTTGTAGGCTCCAATATGAGTAAGTAAGAAGCGCAAGTGGTAGGCCCTAGGTACATATTCTTACTCACAGGCAGCTTTCACGCCTTATCTCTCTCTCTCTCTCTGTCTTTCTCTCTCTTGTTCTCTCTCTCTCTTTCTCTCTCTCTCTCTCTCTCTCTCTCTCTCTCTCTCTCAATGCATTGCCAAGCGGTAGCTCCAAGGTAAGATGTTCATACTGAAGTTTCTTTCACGCTTCATGTAGAACGCTTCATTGATTAAAAAGATACTCCCAACAAAAAAGACATGCCTTACCCATACCTAACATAACCTATAGCTTTGGAAAAATATCATTTCTCATGAGGTTTCCATTTGCCTTCCTGCGTTTTTGTTTTGTCGCCTCTTACGACACTCGCAGTTAACGGTTAATCTGTTTTTCAATGTCCCGAACACAACACATGGACATTGAGATCATCCACAAGCGACATAAGGAGCCTTAAATCGCTCAACAAATTAATAGTTCCAAAAAATCTACACGCATACCCTTTCCACTCCTCAATCCATCCACCCTTTCCCTCTTTCTCTCCCTTTCTCTCTTTCTCTCTAGTGCACTGCCTAACGTTAAGTCCTTGGTATATAACGTTTTCCACCAATTCCATCTTTAGTTTTAATTCCTCTTAATCTCTATTGTATTGGAGATTTTGCTATCAAATAATCAATATCCTAGATCTCGGTCTGCCTCTTTTCTCTTTCTTTCTTCTATTACATTTTCAACAAAACCCAGCCCCCCTTAGAATATGTCATAATCAGCTTTTCTTTTTTATCTTTCTATATCTTATCAGAATTGTAAACTGTATGTCTGTACCGACTCTCCCAAAAGGTTATTCATTTGTAGTTTTGTGAGTCCACAAAATCTAGCTTGTGAAAAATATGGTTCCTGAGTTGGTTTTATACTGCATTCCTCGATTTTTTCTTAGGCGCCTATTAAGATACAATTACGCTGCGGTTGGTTTATTCTTACCTGGCTAGGACACATCACAGGAACTTCAAATGAAAGTCCTAAATTGCAAACGCAATAATAGAAAAAGAATAATAGCAATATAAATAATGCGTTCGTGTGCCAAAACACAGAACTATATGATAGTCCTATACAAGTAGGCTTGGTTTTAGCCCAACGCACTTACTTGCTGTAAAGCGGTATAAAGTAATAAAATATTAGCTGTGCTATAGTGTCACAAAAAGAGTCTCCCGTTAACATGGGCGACTCTTCAGTGTTGCTGGGCAATAAACCAACCATGAAGTGCAGGCGTCATAAAAGACAGCAAACCACTAAGATTCAAATGATCGTCAAAGGACATTCGGTTGATGAGCTCCTTGGGTCCAGAATTTGCTACAAATCTTTTTAAAACGAATGGAAGAGTGTCGGTCTATTAGTATCCCTATCTTAATTAAACCTTGATTCAATTGAAGAATAAGAAGAAGACGATGATGACGGCGATGATGATAATTAATTAGAGTATCACAGATTACATTCCTAAGCTAGCTATTACGTCATCTGTAGCAATTTCTCTTCAGGGAAGTCCTCTACTTTCCTCTCTGGCTGCTGGCTACATTATTCTTTCTAAGCATTTTCCAGTGCGTTCTTATGACGTAGAAATGTTTGTAGTTGTGTGTTCCACTGAAGACGTCCTTGACATCGCTCTATTGAGTGAGGAACCGTACCTTAAATCTTCACCATATCGTATTGTAAACAAAATCATCCTTTTAAAGAGTCTCAACCCAAGCACATTACTAAAATCAAATTCAGTATTAGGATTTACTTTCTCAGTTTACAATCCTAGTCTAGAGTTCTTGATACTTTAAACTTAAGTTAGGCCTAATCAGAGAAACTATAAAATAAGTGAATTCATAAACCATGAACTTTGAATTATGAAATACGAAGCAAAATTGAATTAAATAAAAGCTACTGAAGTAATTTAGGCTATATAGCAAGTACATGTATATAAATAACTTCAATATCCGCATTTCAAATAATAGGGTATAATGAAAATATCGTTCAATTAGACCTATTAACTTATTAAAGTAAAAAGTTGCCTATGAGAAATACAAGGTATTTTGCTACTTCGACCAATCTATGGTAATTTATCAAGTATCATAGGTTAATTAATTCACAGCATGTAGAACAATGGTAATAGAAAATGTAATCTGAAACTCTAAGTTCACTCGTTCATTTATAGAGGTTTGCCATTCGAATTATAAAGTAGGTCTTACTGAGGCAAATTGAAATTAAACGGTAACCTAAGTGAGAATTTGTTCTAACGAGGCTTCTTTATAAGATATCGAGTTTAGAGTCTCTTGTAACTGATTGAATATAACCAGAAATATAACAAATACAAGTAACATCTAAATGTTCATTGACTTTATGTGAACTAATGTAATGACACAGACTAAATAGCTTAAAGTAGTCGAATGTAGTTATGTATGTACGGAATGCTGACATCGAGTCTAAATAGATGATCGTTTTCAGAGTCGTGTCGATCGAATAGGTCGAACTGAAGTTAAGTTTTACCACGATGAGAGCTACCATGATGAGAGCTACCATGATGAGAGCTACCATGATGAGAGCTACCACGATGAGAGCTACCACGATGAGAGTTACCATGATGAGAGCTACCATGATGAGAGTTACCATGATGAGAGCTACCATGATGAGAGCTACCATGATGAGAACTTCTAAACGCCAAAAGGTTTCTTCGTATCAGTGCTAATATAGGAGGTATCTAATAGGAACTATAATTAATAAATATGCCACTGGCTGGAGCCAACGACGATGTCGGTAAGATATGCGACCATGGATCAGAATATGCGACCATGGATCAGAATCATGGGCTGGTCGACATCGCTTTCAAGTGAGGAAACCGACGTTAACTTTAGCTTTTTTTAAATAGAGTCTCATTAGAGACTAATCAAGAGACGATAATATATGAAGGTTTTTCTCCTTCAACTACAACTACTAAGTAAATTTCGTAGTATCGTTCCAGGTCATCATCTGTCTTATTTGAGATCAACTTCACGGGATTTGCATTTAGCAATGATTAACACTTCTGCACTAATCTGTAGACTATACTTGCTCAATATACTGGAGAAAGTTGAATCAAGCGCCTCCGACGCTTCATAGTCAAGAACAATAATTATCCAAAAACGTGGACATTGATCCTCTAATAATTCTAAACATTTGCTCTCTGACCAATCGGGAATTGATGCCACAATTTAAGGAACAGCTATTCAGAGAGTGGCTCAGTGATATTGAACGGATTTACTAAATTTAATTATTTTCCGACTTGCGTCCTGCACTGCGCCATCTGTTGAATGAAAAAATGTGTAACAAAAAATTAGTCTGAAACCGTAGAGGCCAGTGCGAGGACAGTGAGTCCCAGCCTATCCTTGGGCCTAGGAGGCTCTGAGAGGAGTGAGAGAGGCCCAGGTGGCTCTGAGAGGAGTGAGAGAGGCCCCGACGTCGGGCTACGGGAGGGGAGTGTGATGCAGACGGGAAGGGTGGGTGATAACAACAACAACAACAATAGAATTAGAGTGCTACTGTGTTCCATGACAACATTGAGCACTATGATATCAAATAAAATTCGATGAGCAGGGTGTGAGGTCCAAAAACCGTGCAAGCCAAAATCCGGGAGTTCGCTCCGAGGAAGGGTACTAGTGGAATAAGTTTTCATAAGGGCAGACTGTTCTTTTAACATTCGGGCCAAGGTCATGAGCCCATCGGCTACATTATGCGTCAAATGTGGTTCCAGAAGATTATGACTGAATCACTGATTTAATGATTTATAGATTTGTTGGCTTTGCAAGTTCTTAGATTATTTTCTAATGACTAAGTTTTAAAAATAATAAGTCACTGATTTTATAAAGTTAAATTTTTAAGAAATTCTAAACTTTTAATTATAGACGTTTAAAACCTATTTGAATGTATTTAAAAGAACTTCAAAAAAGGTCATTAATTAGAAACCTGTTCCTGGTGCCCCAAACCCTCCAAAAAGTATTTACGAATTTAGGATAAACATTTTGAACATATAGGCCTACAGTGATGATCATCTGCAAATTATGTTAATATGATAGAGGCAATAAATCTTCCAAATGTACAAGCACCTTCTTGCATCTAACAGTCTTTGATAAACTTTTCAATTGCATGTAGTTGATATTTATGTAAGGAGAGTCAGCTTTCTGACATTTTAATATTCCTAATTACACTTAGTCAGCAGGAAGAACAAGTAACACAACAGAATGATTCATTGATATCAACTAATATGAATTTAACGACCATTCCTCGACATTACGTAGTATCAGGGACGTCGCGGATATGTTAAACCTACATAACTTTGTATCTTTAAACTACATCTCAAAATTGAATGCTCGTGTTAGCTCAAGTTATTTTAAAAGATACAATCCAGAATGCCTAAATAACAAATAGACTTAAGAAACAATTCAATAAAATATACGAGTTGTAAGTGGTGCAGCGTCGACAAAACATTGTCAACGTGGGCTACTTTCACAAAAACAGTTTCTTTCATGAACGCAACGCCTTTCTGTAGATTCCATACACTGAAATAATGCGCCGAGGCAGGACGACATTTGATTCAGGGTGCGAATAAAGCAATTCTAAAAAGGGAGTAGAATAAATATACTCAAAACCTTTTTCCAAAACTTTAAACCCCTAAAAATATCTGCCATTAATAGGTGAAAATGGAGAACAAATTTTGAGGATGTTGATTTGATCTCCTCCCCCTACCTCCGAGTTATTCACTTAATAGCTAAATAACACATCAGGGAGGCGTTGGTTTTGGACAGGATAGAATGTCAGGTCAACCATATATCTTAAAACATGGCTGTTGTCGTGCCCGGATGGAGCATTTATACCGGCTGTGGCAGCTGCATGTGCTGTAAGTCCAACAATGTATTTCTTCTTCTTGAACATGTACATGTACATGTTCATTGAACATGTATATGTGCTTAAAATAGTGAAGGAATTATTATCGTCTAGAAAGTTTTGATGTGAATTGTAAAACCATTTGAAGCCGAATAAAGGTTAATGTTTTTTAGAAGGCGGAAATATTTGAAGACATTCTATAAATCTTCGAATTACTCCGTAAAGTCTCAGGTCGAGGTTTGATGGATTTCATTAGAAACTATAGTATTTCGTCACATATTAGAGTTAACTGATCATATGTGATGATATCTATCACATTTAATGCCAAACATATATGTTAAAAATTCTAAGATTTATTTAATACTACTTATTATCAGCCCTAAGGAATTGTGAGATTTTACTCTCCAATATACATACAATACCTCTCTCTTTCAGTGCACTGCCAAGTGGCAGGATCAAGGTACCTATTCATACTAAAAGTCTGCTTTCTCGCTCCATAAGAGCACTCCTTAGATCAACAAGTAAATCCCTTCACAAAGTCTATGCCTTATCTATATCTTATGTAGCCTATAGCTTGGGAAATGTACGGCTTCTGAGGTGGTTTCCCGCTACCTTCCTCAGTTAGATGGATTAATTACCATTTAATCCTGGGGGAAAATATTTTATGGCGAGGTGGGTCCCCTCTTGCCATCCTCAGCTTTCGCTTAGTTGCCCCTTCCGTACACGAATACAATATATACAAGTAGATATCATGAAAAAATATGTTTTGCACACATACGTTTTGAATTATACCGTTTATTGCAATATTGAAAATTACTTATCTCTTCCACACATATTAGAGAAAATCAGCCCCTATCAAAATATCTTACCGACATCGCCACTAGCTCGATCGCGGATCAGTAATTGCGAGGTTCAAATCCTGGGCTCGTTTGTCATTGACATCAATTTCGAGTGAGGAAACTGACGTCAACATTAGCATTACTATGAATCGTACGTTGACTTACATGTGCACCAATAACAATTATATTTTCCTAAATCAGCTCGGACTTGACTTTGTTGAGTCGTTTCGCAGATTTCACACACCCCATGGGTCCCATCAAGCTAATAATAAACTTGATCGATTAAGTCAATCTGGTTCTATTTTCAATGAAAAGTAGGCCACTTCCGCTAACTTTAAAAAAGCCTTAATCCATCTCTAAGAAACATTTTCCAAGGCAGACTAGAACAAAAAAGGGATGCCCTTGTTCTCGCATAAACATGATGGAAGGTCGGTTACTATAAAAGTTACATAGTCAGCTATTATCAAAGTTAATGTACTATTATAAAACTTTAAAAGTCTGTTAATATAGAAGTTCTAAAACAGCTTTGTTATTATCAAAGTCAGCTATTATATAATCGGATCAATGTGACCTCGGAAACAGTAATTACAAATACAAGAACTATAACAATACAAGTCCACTTCACATATGTTCACCATTCAGTTGGTTATCTCAAAGTATTGCGTAGGCCCAAACAAACCGTAACAAAAAAATTTAAATCGACTTTAATGATTATATTATGAGTACTCAATATGACTATCAAGTCTGCTAGTAAGGCGGCTATAACGTTACCGTTGCCATTTTCATACTTACTTTTATTATTTCAAGCTACATAATTTAAGATTACAAAATTTGTATTAGAAGTTACCCGTGTTGTGGCCGGGTGATTGAGGAATAGAGCAACCGGTGACTGCATGTGTCGTAGAAGGCGAAAAAAGCTCTAAGATCGAACCAGCGTCTGAAGGAGCATTCGTTTGGTGAGCGCTTAGGCTCCAGAAATTGCAACAAAAACGTAAACGAATGAAATGATATGAGCATATTGTGATTGGTGTGGGACGAAGAGGAGTGGAGAATGTTTATTTGTATCCCGACCATAGTTAAACTGGGATTAAAGGGAAGATGAGGGGGACCAACTCGTCATAAGCAGAATCCCCGAGAATAATGGCATATCAAAAGGAATGTCATAGATGATTTAAAGATTCACTCGTATGTGGACATTAAGAGGAAAACAGAAGATAGAGATAAGTGGAGGCGTTCTATACCGTGGACATGCCAGAAAGCAGTGCACTAAGAGAGAGAGAGAGAGAGAGAGAGAGAGAGAGAGAAAGAGAGAGACAGAGGAAAAGAAAGAGAGAGAAAGGGAAGATGATGATGATGATGAATTTATATTAAATGTAGGGGACATCGCGTCAGATGGACCTCTGGATGAGGCAGACTACGTAAGCCAGGGATTGCAAAAAGTGATCTCTTTTCGATAATTTCATTTCTAAGTAATTTATCATGACAACTGTGCATCGAAGTGGACCATATATCATTACTTGGCTATCTCAGAAATGAAATAAAATTCTTAACAAAACTAGCCAAATATTGAAAATCAGCCTAATAATATATTTATATATATATATATATATATATATATATATATATATATATATATATATATATATATGCGTGAGTGTGTGTGTGTGTAAACATACATACATACATGTATATGTACATGTACATAAAATAAATACAAAAATCCAATACAGTTCTGCATTAATAATTAACATCAGCATAATATGTAGTTTTATATTAATAGACACGCTAGAGAAAATATATAACCTGTATAAGCAAAAAAGTTGTACATTTAAATGCGACAATTTGACGAAAACAATAGCACAAATGTCATTCTTCTCTAACTATTATTTTAATTTTTTAGCGCACTGGGTTGCAAAAGATCATTGGCTAAAAAGCAATTAGCGATTTTATTAGATTAAAAATATCATATAAGTTTAAAACAGTGTTTAACAAATATATTCCGTACTCGGTGAAGCCGTATCAGAGAATCTGCCGCGGTATTGAATTACACTGTAGCGCTGCATTGAACTGTAGCGCTGAACTAAACTGTAGCACTATAATGCACTGTAGCGCTGAATTGTAATGTAGCGCTGAATTGCAATGGATAACCGCTTCAACCGGTTTTTCGCGTGAATCATCAGTGATCTCGCGGGCTGTTATTGTTCTTCTCAAATTAAATTTTATTATTTTTTATATTTATTTAGATAGTTCGATTCATACATTAACACGTTTTAATACAAATCATCAACATAAAAAATGCAGGCTATAAAAATACAGGCAGAATCAGGGTAAACCGAGGGCACATGGCACTTGTAAGGACCAGAAAGCCAAAATACAATCATCAACTAATTTACATTGAAAACGACCGAACCATATTATAAAATTCAGCCAGTAAAAATTTAGTCCTGACAACATCTTTAGATGAGATTAGAGAAGAACATGTTAATACATTTATAGATCGTGGATATTAAAATGTAAAAAGCTGCCATAATAACTAATAACGATAACAAGAAAATTCATTCAGTTTGTTCAGTTACTCATGAACAAAAATGCTGTCACGCATTACAACGCTGCTCAATAACAGTTCCTTCAATACCAACTGATTTAAATACATTAGCAATGACAACTAATGAAGTAACAATAATATATTAACTAGTTATTAGAACAAACAACATTACATGCTACAATAACGCTATATGCTACCGAATGCTACTGGATTCAGTGATTAGAGATTCTAGATCTGGCACACAGAGTAGCTTGTGTGTTATATGCCCCAACACAATCATGTCCCCCTCACTCTCTTCTTTAATGCGCAAGCTCACCAGGTCCTAATATAAAATAGTAATCATCATCATCATCATCATCATCATCATCATCATCATCATCATCATCATCCCTTGAATCTCGGTTTAACCCGGGTAGCGATTAGAAAATTTTGTAACAATTTCTGGAGCCTAGGTGCTCCTGAAAATAATAATATAAAATGATATGTAATGTTCTTACAGAACAAGAGCAGCAAAATTTAATTGTTATTAAAGTACTAAATAAAAACTAGTTATTATATTCAGGAAAGTTAACATGAATCTATTGCCGGCAAATGTCTTAAATTGCATAGATTAATTATTTCGAAGTCAAATACCACACAGACAGATTTCCCTGTATAGAACCAGTTAGATAGTAGAAGCAGCAGTTTACAACCGTACCAACTACGTGTATGATAGAATATTTTGAAGTTTAAAATTTGACATTAGCCTAACTTTAGCCTTGTTATCCTTAATAATTCCAGAAAAATTATAATGATACCCTAGAAATATTAAACACTTTAATAAAATGCCGAATAGAGACAATTCATCAATTATTATTATAGACAATTAATCAGCAACTAGTTAAGTAAGTGATAGTTGAGTAGCTAACAAGTTCAGTTAGTGCTGGATGATTTGATAACTAATTCGTACGTTGATAAGAAGAGAAAAGCACAGGTAGAAATATGTGGAGGAGTTATATGCTACGGGCCAGCCAATAGGCTGCGCACTAAGAAAGAGAAAGAGTTAAGCAATGCAGGCCAATGTATTGTAATTTCGACCATCCACTTCAATCAGGACACGGGTATATGCCTTTTGTTGATAGATAATAATAATAACCTTCATCTTGAAAAGTATATCCAAATCTCACAAGAAATCAAACCACCATCATTATGTTTTGAAATTATATACACACGTATTCAGCTATCGAATATTTAAAGCATGCTCATCAACTATACGGCCCAGAATACTTAGAAATCAGACCTGTAGAAATCCTACATCAGCTCCTAGATTGACATTTAATGTTGTTTCACCAAATAAAAGTTGCGTCTTTCCAGACGCTCTGATCTGCAACTTTCCAATTAATCCTTCTTCTAAGTCAGCTAGATGGCAACTCCTCGGAGTATCAGCAGTCTACATGGAACAATGAATGAACAAAGTGAATGAAGAGATATTAGCGTATCGAGTCAATATCAACTTATCAAGTTTATCGCTGACATTGTCCTCGTGATGTGTCCGGGCCATTAAAGTATATTAGGCCAATCGTAAACTGCACTTGTCATACAGGTAATCATACAATTAATCATGAACTGAGGAAAGCAATATAACACTACAGACAAAATACTAGCTCTGTAACCATCTCTTCCTAAGCTAAAGGTTAAACTAATACTGGAAAAGGCTTAGCCTTTAGGCGATTTACTTGTGGGCTAACAGAGTGTTCCTATCGAGCGTGAGAGCTTAAGGAATATGTGCATTGGATCTGCCACTTAACAAAACACCACAAGAGAAGAATTGTCAATTAAGACAACAATTAATATACAACAAACAAGGTATCAATAGACATACAATACACCTAAGCATAAAAGTTCTGCAAAAATTGTTAACACCTTAAATGAACGACCAAGGCAATATATTTCTTTAATAAATCACCTACAGCACATAATATGTGCAGCATGGACACGCTACATAACGAGCTTAAAACTTAGAGATTTAAACGTAGTCTGGTAATTGAAGTCATAGCAGGCAGTCCTAGTTAAAAATACAACATAACTACTATTGAACCATTGGGGGCTATAAAATAGCTGCTTTAAGGCAGAAACTGACGACTAAAAAAGTGAATATAGTAACCGCGACTGATCGCTTAAGGAGTTAGTAGCTCACCCAGAAATGTCTCTGACGCCTTACTGAGACATTAGTGAGTGAGCTACTCACTCTCACTCACTAATGTCTCAGTAATGCGTCAGAGACATTAGTGAATGAGTAGCTCACTCAGCAATGTCTCTGACGCCTTACTGAGACATTAGTGAGTGAGTAACTCACTCACTAATGTCTCAGAGGTATTACTGAGACATCAATGAGTTAGTAACTCACTCATTAATGCCTCAGAGGTATTACTGAGACATTAATGAGTGAGTAGCTCACTTAGCAATGCCTCAGAGGTATTACTGCGACATCAATGAGTTAGTAGATAACGCAGCAATGTCTCAGAGGTCTTACTGAGGCATTACTGATATATAAATTAGATTATCTCTTTCCGCCATAGGTCTAAATTTTGACCCGCTTGCCTTGGATCTTGGACTTGCACTGTTTTGATCTCGCTTTCTCTTGTGGTCTCTGTGTACTCAGTCGTCATCGTGCGGTGCTTTGGCGCCTGTTTGTGTAGTGTCTGCAAGAGACGTCCCTGACATTGCCTTATGGCGAGGAACCGGACGTTAAATTCTTATTGATTGCTTGATTGATAAAAGTATCATACAATACAGTGGCGATATCGGAAGATACTCGACCGCGGATCAGTATGTGCGGGGTTCAAATCCTGGGCTCGCCCGTCACTGACATCGCTTTCGAGTAAGGAAACTGATGTTAAAATTAGCTTTTTTACTGTAGCTCGGCTGCAACCTGCTCACACAGAGGTTGAGATTTAGTAAAAATATTAAAGTCACATACATCACTGCGCTTTCTGGATGCAGCCTTTGAGCAGCCCTTTCTTCTAACGGTAGTATATCTTTGATTAGCTGATACAGGCAGAACATCAGGCAGCTGCACTAGCATTAACTGGGGCTCTGCTGAAAAAATCAACAGAATACCGTTAGAAAAATCAACAGAACTTTGTTGATGCATAATGCATAAATATAAAAATATCAGCATAACAAACTAAACAAGTAGGGGTATGAAGAAGTTCTAGACAGAGTTGATACCGATAGACAGGTATATAATAAATAACATAAAAAAGAGAAACAAGAACTTTTAAGACACAAGTGGCACGAGTTGCTGACAGAGTAAAAACCGAATTGAAGAGTTATATGCCATGAGTTATAGCCTCTGAAACGCCTCATGTGCAAACAACTGCTATGTTAAATATTATGTCTATGCTTCCTGAGATCACGAAGGCAAAATGGAACTGGCTGTCTTCAATTGATCAGTTTTGAAACCAACATGACCAAAATTTGACAGTTAATGTATGAGCAATAAGTGAACCTTCTTAGCCGCCTAATTTTAATGTGCAGTAACCATATAAATCTGTGAAGATATTTATTATTTAGCACACTCAAATTTCGCAAGTTCTTTGAAAAATCAGGATAGTCCATCCAAAATGTACACCAATTTTGTATAAAGCAAATATTGCAGAAACAGAAAGACATTAGGAAATTACCTCAGAAGTCTTATCGGAAAGACTTTTAGAAAGTTAGACTTCTAAATTTAGACTCTTTCAATGTGATATATATGATTACTATATTATTAAACTAGTCTCCATGATAAAATCAGGTAATGTTTGTTACAAAATATACGAAGAAAAAACCACAAATATAAAAAATAGAGTTTAATTTACCACTGTAGTGACGAGACAGAAATTTAACAAATGTTTTTAATGTATTGACGCTAAAAGATTTAAACTCTAATTAACCTTCCGCATTGAGACAACATTTTTAGTTCATTTCTTCAGCAAGTGAAATTGAGAGCATTTAAATGAAAATAATTTATGTATATTAAATGTACATCATAAATCTATAATATTTGCTTGAAGGATACCTGAGTAAGTATTTTCTAGAAATAATTGTGACAAATCTGTCGTTTTTTCTTTTTCACTTGGTTCTTCTGTTGAATTAGTTAATTCAGTTCTGTTGCAGCTTTGCGACAGACGTTCTCGTTTCTCATTGGCTGAAAGTTGGTCTCTCTTCACTAAACATAACAATATTAGGCTAAATATTCCACATTTGGGTAAACAAGATTGTTTTGTCAGGGAATGACGCCCCTGCTCAGCAAATATGAAACTGAGGAAGGTATAGGGGCCCACCTCGTCACATGCGAATCCCCAAGAATAATGGTGTATAACAACACAAATGAGCAGTGCAAGATGATTTAAAGATCCACTCGTATGTAGACAAGAAGAGGAAACCAGACGACAGAGATGGTGGAGGCGTTTTATGCCATGGACCTGCCAGTAGGCATAGCATTAAGAGGGAGATTCAACATTATAATTATTATGTATTATTAGTTAATATATAATTCTTAATTATGTATTATATATTAAACATTATGAGGGTTTATATAGTTTATTGAGTTTATATAGTTTATAAATTTATAAAAAAAAAAAAAAAAAAAAAAAAAAAAAAAAAAAAAAAAAAAAAAAAAAAAAAAAAAAAAAAAAAAAAACATTATGTAATTAATATGTCAGAGATATTTAAGAATCCATGCTCGAATATAAAAAAGGGAAACAATATAAAATGTCATTCAAAAATTGAGGTTTATTAATTAATTATAATTAATAAAAGCAAATAATGTTTGGTAGTAGTGAAGTTAACAGAAATTAATTATAATTAGTAATTAATTAATATAATTAATTAATCATAATTTATTAATAAATTATATATATATAATTTATAAAAAGACCTAAATATTTCACACTACAGTTATATCTCATTAATAGCTAATTAATTCGTATTTATGAATATTATTTATCCAAAATTATGAAATTTACTGAACAGAGAAATTTAAAAATCCCTGCTCAAGAGAAAGAAAACTATATAGTATGTTATAAAATAATAATTAATAAACTTCAGATAATTTTGGAATAATTGTATATTATATAGTTTTCTTTCTTTTTTAGTAGGAATTCATAAATTTCTCTGACAAAAAAAGGAAATGTGCAAGAATACCAATAGGATAATATGAAATCAATAATTGTAAACCTACATGTATAATTGCATTTAGATTTATATGCTCCTCTTACTATGTATGCATATGGGTATGCGCTTTGTGTATATTTTGATTCAGTTACAAAGAAATGATCATGGTTTTCTCTCTCTTTCTCTGTAAGCCATGTATTAGAGGTATTATAAGATAACAACATTTCAACGTTTCTTAATAGTAAATAACGGTTCTGGAATAACTGACGTTGAAAGTGATGAAGATTAATTTGCACCAGAGATTCCCTGGACCCCATGGACTGATGAATATAGTTATGATAATAACTAAGTCAACCTAAAGATTCTAACCTGGAGAGAGATTTAACGCTATTGATACTAATGAATGCAAATCATGTTAAGACGATTACCTGATAACTCTATTG
Source organism: Enchytraeus crypticus (assembly GCA_905160935.1). NCBI lineage: Eukaryota > Metazoa > Annelida > Clitellata > Enchytraeida > Enchytraeidae > Enchytraeus > Enchytraeus crypticus. Next base: position 1,273,160 of record CAJHZI010000718.1, read on the forward strand.
ATATAACCATATACAGACTCTATGAGGACACCATTGCAAAAAATAATTCAGGACGGGTAAACAGATATCTAGTAAGTAATCTGGATGCAGAAGGTATAAATTGGGTTTATATAGTTTATAAATTTTAGTTTGGGTTTATAAATTTTACATTGTAGAAAATACTATAAAATTGGTAGTTTGTTCAAAAACTTTATACTTTATTCTGCCAACTTAAAACCACAAATCAAAATATTTTACAAACCTTTGACCGCCTTCTTTGAACAGAAGCTGGATTTGTAATTAGGATGATTTTCAAAATTGGTCAGATATATAGGCAAACTTTGTTCCTTTCCTTCCAGATGCTTTATATCAATGAACTGCAATCAAATATGTAAATATTATTCTCAAATGAAATTTAAAATTATGTCTTAGCTGTTTAAATTACATAGAGAACATAAATACGAGCATTCCGTCTATGCTGTTAAACTAAAACAAAGATAGTTATCATACACAGACAATGAACATAATTTCACACAAATAGCATTCAGGTGATACTAAAACTTTAAATGTAATTAATTTAATAACGCATTTTAATACTAGTGAACAGTAACGGTAGAGCACAGTTTACTTTAAATTGACAATAGTGTCAATTTATCGTTTGATTTTTCCATTTCATATTTAAATTTTATCTGGTACATTTCCGCTATCATCTGTTGTCCATGTTGTCTGTTGCATTGTTACTCTATACGATTTGTCAGATTGATGATGGAAAAAAGGTATAGGTTTAACCTTTTAAAGGCATCAAAGCAGGAACATTTAAAAACATTAAACGGTTAAGTTTAACGCCCATTTTCTGCATCACAAGGATACCGATGCTCTTGGGTTCCAACTTATGGTTTCTAATTCACAAATGATGTCTGCTAGCTTGGTTATTTTTGCAGTACAACATGGGCAATATCATCTCCACCACAAGACAACTCACAGGCAAATCCCCAAACTGCGCTACCAATACACTTTCCAAGACTCTCATTTCACTTTCAAGGCACTCTACTGAAGCGGATCGATAGCTCTCAAACAGATAGAATGAAAGATGAACATGACACAAATGCAAATTAAAATTTAATTTAAAGTATTTGATATCTTAAGGATCAATCTACCATGATCGACTTATTTAGATTTACAAGCCAGAATTTTTCATCATACTGCGCTCAATAGATAGAAAAAAAAACAGATTCTAAGGTTAATGTTTACTTAATGGCCAACAGTTTGTAAACGTCTTCCCATTAGTCACTCATAGTTCACAACTAAATTTACAGTTTTCATTATTTAAGTTTTCGCCCATCACTGACATCGCTTTCGAGTGCGGAAACTGACGTTAACCTTAGCTTTAACAGCTTTTTAGCTTTATTTCTCAATTTATTCCAAAACCCCCATAAATAAGTCATTGAATTAAGAACAGTAAGAAGGCATTAACCGGAATAAACAATCATAGATTAGCGGCAATATACTGATAAAAAAGAAAACAGTTGCTTACATCATCACTCATGTATCTACTGAGCCGTTCCATTTCCTCTTGCTCCGCCTCCCCTTCACTCTCGCTGCTCTCTATCCTCAACACTCCACGTCTGTCGCCAGCAACTTTCCTTCCACGACTGCGAAGTCTCGGCGAAGTGCGACCAGCACGCACTACAAAAGCAACAAATCATTTTGAAACACATGACAACTATTATATATATTATTAAATAATCAACCTTCATATATTGGAGATATTGAACATGAAAGACAAATGTATATTAAATTATCAAAACTGAAATAACCAAACTGTAGAAAGGCTACTCAAAAAAAGGTTAATAAAGCTTCTTAAAAAAGAATTGTCAGTAATTAGTGAATGCAAGAGAAGTAATTTGAAAGGCATATATTGTATATATTAAAAATATCATAAAAGCTAAAAATATATTAAGTTATCATATTACTCTAAATTTAATACAATGAGCTTGGTGTGGTTGCACCATTGCAGAATAGGACAATAGCAAACAAGCTGCAGCGTGTAAATAAGGGGAGACTAAGGCAGGAACTAAGGAAGGCAGAGGACACCAATCTCACCACGGAATTTTTTTCTCAGGATCAAAAGGCAATTAATCAAGCTAACATCCAAGTCAACGTCAGAGAGGGTATTCACTTCGTGAGAACCTAGGCTCCATAAATTGCTTCAAAAGTTCTTAAAACGAATGGAAGAGTTTAAAGAAGTAACCCTAAAACAGAATTGCTTAGTTACTATCATGCTTAAGTTATATAAAATATAAAAGGTATAATACTATGTGCATATGCAGTAAGTTATAAATTACCATAGGTAGATATAACCATTGCATCATTGGTAGATTTATCCCTTTATCTTTGGGTTGATATTTTTGGATTTTGGACTATGCACCATTTTTGGACCTTCTTTTTGTTTGCCGGCTTGATTTGGTCTCAATAGTGCTTGATGTTGTCATAGATGACTGTAGCACTCTAATTGTTGTTATGTTATGTTGTAATGTTACTATGTTTCCGTGTTTCCGGTAGTCAGCTAGATAGACCTCAATTGTGCTCTTTCTGATGGCCATTTTATTTGTATTTTGTCTCGTTGTATGCGTTTTGTGTATATTTTGATTCAGTTATAATTAAATGATCAAGGATCTCTTATGTTATAAATAATTAATAAATCAAGGGAATTTAAATAAATAATTTAATGGATTTAATGTTCAATTCTGTCAGCACTACACCAGTGTTACAAACTATGAATTAGGACTAAACATCCGTAGCAATATCGAGAGAAGAAAGTAAATTGACAACAGCCTTTCTAATGAAAGCTAGTTAACTTAATTTAGAGAAAATATAAACTATTAACAATCTCAAAATCCTGAAAAATCTGAATAAACCTAAATGACGTTTTAACAGATTTCAGTTCAATTGATCCCCATCATCATCTTCATCTTCCCTTAAATCCCAGTTTTAACTAGGGTCATGATATTTATAGACCCTTTTCACTCCTCTCTGTCTCACACCATATCATCCGTCAACCCCTGATTTTTCATATCTCTCTTAATCACTGCATCCCACGTCAACTGTGGTCTACCTCTTTCACTACAATCTAATAATAATAATACTAATAAAATTAATTTAACTACAATCTCCTTCCTCCAAACCCTCTTCAATACGTCTCCCTCTACCTTTCTCACTATATGACCATACCATCTCAATCTGAACCAATCTCTCCCTAATCCCCTCAACTTCAAATTCATTCTCACACATTCATTTTCCATTCTATCCTTCCTAGTCTTACCAAACATTAAATTCAGCATTCTCATCTATGCTACATGCAACCTCTGCTCCTTTTCCTTTTTTAATATTCAGCATCATAATTACTAGCCTAACCACCGAAATATAGAATTTTCCTTTCAGTCATAGCGGTATTTTCCTATCACACAGAACTCCACTAGCTGGAGTTGTTTGTGATTTAGTTCAATAGATCCCACCCTTCCTTTAATCATTCTTCACACTTATAAACATAAAAAATACAAAATCTATTAAATATCAAAAAAATCTAAAATAAATATCAAAATCTAAATAAATACCAGATTTAGGCTTGACAACTCCCCTAGAATTCTCTTCAAAGATGGACTTCAATTGCACTATATTATTGCAACCTTTGATCCTACTATTAAGACCTCTAGAATCTTGACTCTTAACGCAACTCTTCTTTTTTGCAATTTCATCTTGCTTGGAAGAACTCATCCCACAACTCCTAACAACGAAAAATCACATAATGCTTTAATAAATGTATTCAATCAACATTTTCATTGTTATTGTTGCTACCACCCCCTCTTGAAATCATAGAATCGCAACAGTTGTCAAAGCTTATGGTCGAACTAAAATGAAATCATATAAACAGTGTTCTGCATTGGTTTAAAATTGAATAATCGTAATGAAAATGCCACAATAGGTAAAATTAAGTCGATTTGCATCAAACATAATGGCTGTGTCACTAATTCCTTGAGATATATGTGAGATTCGTCTTCTGCAAGAACTCTCTAAAGAACTAGCAATAAGAATTTACCATCATTTATTTAATAAGAACACCAAAAAGGGTCATACAATCCTGTACAGTTCACAAACAATACAAACATTCTAACACATGCAATAAGTAAAACACAAAGTAAGCAATATTATTAACATCAGTTAGCTTTCAGATTTTAAGATCCTTAAATATATTGTTCATATGTCTACAAAACTCTGCATCCGGCTTAACATCCAGAAAGTTTGTTCAATAAAGGCACATTTTAAACTTTTCCATTCGATTCTATTAATTACATTTTTTAATATTTAAACTACTTCTAAAAGCTGCAAGATAGTTCAGAAATGATAATTAAGTCTGCTATTTCTGAAACTTAAAATTAACTAACACAACTAAATAATTAAAATTACTTAAAATAACTAGTAGCACACACCCAACAGCAGTAGACTGAGATTTGACAGTGTTAACGTTTGGAATAAAGACTTGTTTTTTAATTCCACCGAGAGTGAGATCTCTAGGTCCACGCAGTGACGGTAATCTGACAAACATGAATAGGCATTTCAAATATAAGTGTCAAAAAGATTTATATATATATATATATATATATATATATATATATAAATGTAATTATGTAAATAACATTTAATATTTAATTCCAGATGTATGATTCTTAGAGAAAAATTTATTTTAGACTACAAGAGAAAAATATTTAGTGAAAAGGCAAAGTAGTTTTATGCATAGCATATGGTCAATAATTAGGATGGTGATTAAAGTCTGTTGCTAGGTTGGGCTGGGTTAATATAGTTACAGGAGTTAGACAAGGACCCATGTATTCTAGCCAGAATGCCATTTCTATTCCTTCCTTGATTGATTCTTTGAAGAGAAATACTTCTGGGGAAAGAGAATGAAAAATAAAAAGGCTTTATGGGAACTTAACCGATTTTGATTACACAGATGATACAGTTCTACTAAGATAAACAACACCAACAAAAATGTCATCAGTATTAATTTTTAAAAATGCTGACAAAGTTGGACTAACAATAAGCTTTGATTAATCAAAAGTTCAGACATCAGTCATTATACCGTATACCTAGGTGGCATTTTGAGTGACTCTTGCTAAATGGATTTAGTAAACTCTTTATGTTAGAGTACTTTTAATAACCTGTTTAGTACCTACAGAAAGTACTAAGCAATTTTCAGCTTACCTCCCTGGAGGTATCTTCTTTAGAAGGCCACCTTCTGATGTTATACAAGAAGCTTCGCAGTTGGCCATTCTTAACAATATTAAAGTTCATATTTAACAGAAAATCAATGCAAGCTATTATACAAAAATATCTGCATCACTGAAGCATTATTTGCCTAGTTATATGTTGAGTTTCACCATAAACTTGCACTAAATTTGTGCATTTATAGATTAAATTAATAAGTTTGCCTGTTTATAAATTTGCCTTTGATACCAACGAAATAATGGAGCAAAGCTCATGGTAACCCCATCACTAAACCTTTTCTACACCTAACCTAGATCAAATTTCGTAAAATCTGTTAAAAAACATTTAATTTTCAATAGATAGCAAGAGGGCATAAGTATGCTGCAAAAGGATTAATATTTCTGCTACTACTACTAAGACTACGCTACGTCCTATTTGGACCCTGCAGTAGGTTTCAAGGTTAATTGATTCCACCTTGCTCTATCCTCAGCCAGATCACAGATGCTCTCATCTAATATGTTCAAATTCTGATTTATATCTTTGAGATCTTTATTTACTAATTTGATCCAAGTTTGTTTATTTTGACAACCTCTTTGTTTTGTCTGAGATTTTTTTATTCTCATTAAAAGCAATTTTTACAGGAGCATTGTTCGGTAACCTAAGTAAATGACCTATCCACTTTAGTCTTCGTGTTTTAATTGCAAGACTCCATTTTTTTTCAATTGTTCTGATGTATAAGTTATCGTTGCTTATAATGTGAGGGTACTATATTTTAAGTATTTTTCTTAATAGACTTCTATGAAATATGTCAATTTCATGTTCCTGTTTTGAAGTTAATGTCCATAGCTCACTATTATATAAGTAAACTGGCACAATATAAGCATTGAATATATTTATTCTTGTTTTCATTGTTATTTTGCTATTTGTTGGTTTCATTTTGTATTTATTAAAAATTGCCATACACAATTGCTTTCTATGGATCATGCCTCTTTCAGTATCCAAGTAAGAACCTAAATATTTGCATTTCTTACATTCCTGATCATTTTTGTTTCTAATGGTATATTTTTCTGTTTTATCTGTGTTTAGTTTTAAATCTCTCTTATTCAGTTTATCATTGACTTCCTTTTGAATTTCGTCTGTTATATTTTTGCATGTGCGTACATATGCAATATCATGTGCAAACTGCTGATCAATATTTATACCCATTTCTCGTTTTATGCTATAGGTATGTTCTACAATATGATTAGGAATTAATTCTTCATATGGTGTATTTTCTTTGGAGTATGAGTGCTCTTCAATTTGGTTTGCTATTTGAATTTGGTTCTCATGTTTGTTTAAGCTATTTGCAAGGTATAATGTGAAAAGTACCCGGCTTAAGCAATCTCCTTGTGGTATTCCAATATTAGTTTCGAACTCATTTCCAGTTACATCTCCATTTTTTACTCTTAAAATTACATCATCAATGATAAGTTTTATTATATGCAGTTCGTCCTGATCAATTATTTTACTTAAATCCTCTAATAATTTATTTCTATTGACAGTATCAAACGCCTTACTCATGTCTAGAAGCATGACGTCTGATTTCTATTTCTGAGTTTTTGTTTGTTATTGCTTTGTCGATAAGAAGTTTTAATGTTAGGACGTGTTCCGTGGTACTTCTGCCTGGTCTGTAGGCGGCTTGAGTAACTGGTATTATTTTGTCTATTTTGTTGTATATTCTATTTATCATATATTTCTATAAAAAAAATATTTCTACAAAAAATATACAACTTCGAGCGATGATCTGAGCACTAAAATAGTCACTGTTGCCACTCACATTTAAAAACGCCATGGAAACAACTTTTTACATCACCATCACCATCACCGTCGCCTCCACCGCCACCACAATCATCATCATCAACATCATCACCATAATCATTATCATAATCATCATCAGCAGCATCATCATCATCATTATCAGCTTCCCTAGAATCCTAGTTTAAAGCTGGTAAAGCTAAGGTTAACGTCAGTTTCCTCACTCGAAAGCGATGTCAGTGACGAGTGAGCCCAGAATTTGAACCCGCACATACTGATCCGCGGTCGAGTGTCTTACCGACTTCGCCACTGGCTCCAGTTTTGTTTAGCTAGAGTCGGGATAATAAAATTTTGTAGCAATTTCTGGAGCTTAGGGCATAGGCGCTAACCGACCGAATGCCCTTTCTGAAATTGTTTTGAATCTTTTACTGCTCTAATTGTCGTCTTTTATGACACGTGCAGACTGCAGTTCACGGTTGGTATTTTTCCGCAAAAATAAAATGTACTTCTGTTGTTCTTCCACGCGTCCTAGAATCCGAACTTTGTTACCATCAAAAATAAACACAACAATGATGTAGCCTGTAGGGCGCAATTATAATTTATAACCATGCATATAAATCGATTATACGGTTATAAAATGAATGATTGCTTTCACATAAATGTCAATTTTTGATAGACTTAGGCCTACGTCAGTAAAGATATCTAGCTGAAAATAGTTGTAACTATTTTTAGTTAACAATTTTGACAAATAAAGTAGTTATAAACAATTGCTCTATCTAAAAAATAGATAAACTGAACAAGTTACTCATAACTGTTTAACTATTGCTCTTTGCAGGGTATTGCCAGGCTTTAGCAGGTCCGGGTTGATGTTACATGGTGTCCAGGAGCTCATGATGCCCCAGGGGTGAGAGTGTCCCAGTGTAATTCTGGGTGGCGTATTTCGAAGAAAGAGCCCCGTAGTGGGGAGGGGTACCCGGCCCCGGGAGTGCGAGAGCCCCGAGCCATGGCTGTGAGTTTGTCACTGATGTATGGGTGCTCCTGGCTGGTTGTTTCTTTGAATGTCTCAATAGCGCAATGGTATGAGATACTGCAATATTTCTCTTTGCTCTCTTAACATTCGATGCCTCTCTAACTCAGATCATATCATTGCTTTGTATGATTTGGCTGAGACTCACAAGTTTGACTGTTTTGCCATCAGTGAAACTTGGCTATCCTCTATAACTACTACTTCTGAACTGATGTTTATTCTTCCTCCAGGTTATGATATGTTTATTGCAAATCGTGACTCTAGGATACCTGGTGCTAAGGGTGGTGGAGTTGCTCTCCTGCTAAGGAAGCCCTTTACCCTTCTTAGCAATGACTGTCATAAATTTTCTTCATTTGAAGCAATTTCAGTCACTGGCAAATTTGGCACATGTACTCTGCATGTTGTTGCAGTGTATCGACCAGCATCTTCCTACACCTATGCCAAACCTCTTTCTCTCTTTTTGACTGAGTTTTCTGCCCTACTCTCCTTCCTTACAACTTCTAAATCAGACTTTGTGATTACAGGTGACCTCAAAATTTACCTTGATAATCCTCTTGATCCCTTAACTCATCAGCTTAATACTTTGCTGTCCTCTTGTAATGCTGTTCAACATGTGAATGGTGCTACTCATATTGACCATCATACACTTGATGTTGTTATTACACCAAGTCGCTCTGCTATTGATCCTTTAAGTGTTATTATTTTATCTCACTCGCAGTCTGACCATTTTCCAGTTGTATTCACTTATAATCATGTTAAGCCAGATACTATTAAAAATTCAGCTACTGTTTCATTTAGGTGTATTAATAATATTGATCTTGATCTCTTTTGTTCTGATCTTGAAAACTCGACTTTGATCAAGTCTCCTTCTAATGATCTTGATGAATTAGTAAAACAGTATAACACTACTCTTTCATCTCTACTTGATAAGTATGCACCTCTAACTACCAAGAAGCTTAAGAATTCTAACCAGTGGTACACCTCTGATCTGAGAAAGCTAGAGGCTGCATGCTGTAGAGCTGAAAGAAAGTGGCGTCATACCCATTCCAATTTTCGGAAAACTGTTTCTAAATTGCAACACAAGATTTATTGTACTGCGATTGCTAATGCTAAGAAAGAGTATTACTCCTCTTTGATCAGTAAGGCTGTGAATGTCCAGAGATTATGGAAAACTGTTAATGATCTTTTACATAGATCTATTTCTCCTTCTCTTCCATCTACTCCTGTTGAGTCAATTCCTGAACAATTTTCCAGTTACTTTAGTGATAAGATAAGCAATCTTAGAGCATCTATCTGTCCACCTCCTAACTCTACTCCTCATACTCCAATACAGACTCATTCCAAGGATGAACTTTCTAATTTCAGTTCAGTTACAATTGAAGAGATTACAAAATTAGTTTTAGACTCTCCAGTCAAACATTGTGACTTGGACCCTATCGCAACCTCTCTTTTAAAGAAGTGTATTCACATACTTGCTTCTGTATTAACATTGATTGTTAATCTCTCTCTCTCTCTCTCTCTCTCTCTCTCTCTACTGGTATATTTCCTTGCGCTTTTAAGCTTGCAGTTATTACTCCATTGCTTAAAAAGCTCACTGGATAAGGAATCATTGTCGAATTACAGGCCTATATCTAATCTGTCGTACATGTCTAAACTCACTGAAAGAATTGTTCTTCAGAGACTTTCTACTTATCTCTCTCGCAATGATCTATTTAATAAGCATCAAGCTGCTTATACTAAGCAACGCTCAACTGAAACGGTGCTTCTATCTGTGTGCAATTCTATTGTCAATGCCATGTGCACACAACGCTTAACTGCATTATGTATGCTTGATCTTTCGGCCGCTTTTGATACCATTGATCACAATATTCTTCTGGAACGTCTTTCTTCCTGGTTCGGTATTCGTGGAACTGTTCTCGATTGGTTTTCCTCCTATCTGACGGATCGTTCTTTTAGTGTGATGGAGTACGTCTCTTCACCTTCCCACTTAAAGTATGGTATGTCTCAAGGCTCCGTTCTTGGTCCTATCCTCTTCAACCCATATACAACACCCTTAAGCTCACTGATCTCTTCTCATTCTATTGATCATGAACTATATGCTGATGACACTCAAATGTACACTTGTTTCAGCCCTAACTCTTACTCTGATGCTGAAACCCTCCTGCAACAAAGTTTTCAGTCTAAATCCTCTTGGATGTCTGCTAATTTTTTGGCACTTAATCCATCTAAGACTGAATTCTTGTTGGTTGGGACACCTCAACAGCTTCTGAAGCTGAATGGGAAAACTCTTACGTTATCTTCGGATATTACAATAACACCTGTTTTTCTGTGAGAAATCTCGGTGTTATCCTTGATAAACACCTAACCTTCCACTAGCACATAACTAAAACTTCACAAGCATGTTTCTTTCATATCCGAGATCTTCGTCGAATACGTCCATATTTGTCACGTGAGACAGCTGCTACAATTGGTGCTGCTATTTTGCAATCGAAATTGCAATTCCCTGTTTTTGAATCTCCCTGGCTGTGAGATTGATCGATTGCAGTTTGTTCAGAATTCTCTTGCGCGAGCAATTTTTTATAGTTTCAAGTACTCACATGTTACGCCAATTTTAAAGTCTTTGCATTGGCTAAAGATTAAAGAGCGAATCATTTACAAAACAGCTTCGTTAACCTATAAGTCCATCACCAGCCCTGGACAACCTTGTATGTCTCACTTGATTGAAGTGATGCTGCCTGCTGTTACTCGGTCTTCTAAATTAATTACTCTTGTGAGACCTAGCTTACCTTCGCGCTCTAAGCTATCTAATCGTTCTTTCCAGAATGCTGAACCGCAGATCTGGAATTATCTTCCATCTAATCTTCGGAAATCTTCATTTGAAGCACATCTGCCTTTGCTTTCCTATGATCAGTTCCACAGGCAGTTGAAGACCTATCTTTTCCATCTCTCTTTTCCATCCAGTGTCCATGAGCTGCGACCTGCGCCTAAACCTCCTTTTCTTTAATACCCTGTACTTTGGACTGATTATCTGGATTTTGGAATTTGCACCGTTTTGGACCATCTTTTTGCTCGCCGGCTTGATTTTGTCTCAATAGTGCTCGATGTTGTTATTGATGACAGTAGCACTCTAATTGTTGTTGTTGTTGTTACAGATAACGTCATTAAGTTTTAAATGACAGACCCTGAGATGAGTTAAACTCCCGTGGGTTCGATTCCCAACCACGCGGATCTGAGAGTAAAATCTCGGACATTTACTGGACTAACTATACGGAAAATGGACAAAATTGCCTAACGGATTTAACATGTGATATTAAAAGTAGCAATGAATATATAGTTATCAACAAAATGATATCTATAATATAAAATTAAAATAAAATGATAATGACAAAGTGAATATATAGATATCAACGTAGTTGATCATTTCACTATAATGTTTATTATTATTATTATTGTTAGCTATTTTGGTTTGTCGTGGGGTGAGATGACCAGGTTGGGGGTGCTTAGAAGTAAAGGAGGGTGAGTGTACCTCGGGGGTGGAGCCAGTGGTAAAGAATTGACAGAAGATTATGCTTAACCTATAAACCTTAGAAAATATCACTTACATGATTGACATTACTAACATTAATAAGATTATCATTAACACTAGCAGTATTAACAACGAGAATGTCGAAGGGGTTAATACGTGTTTGTTCCTGGTGTAATTGCACAATTGACTGAAGCATTAGTTTGCTAGAAATATAATAGGCCTACATGTGTGGATTCGTGGTTGGACTAAGGCAATTCAATTTCATTGAATTTTGACCAGAAGATTCATAATTGGATTCAACTATAATCGCAGTATAAATTATAAGATTTTCTACGTAACTAAACAATGATTCACCCCTCTGTAGTCGAACTATCACAAGTTAAACTTAATCTTGACATTAAATTTAATACAATGAATCAGACAAATTGAAACTGTCAATCTGATATAAGAACGAAATAACGATATTGAATAAGATAAGAAATGCTATTAGCAAAATCTCAGTGGTCAGTATTGGCATGTTCCATAGTATTGGCACGTAGTATAATATAGCGTGTATACATGTAATAGTTCATTCTATTGACGTCATATTTGAACTTAGCAATATATCATAACTAAATCTTGCTCGCAGTTAACTGATCGCGGAATGACGTAGTCGCCTGATTTAATAAAATATAATCAACAAGGACATCCGTCCAGCCGCCTTTCTCAAAATATATCGCTTTTGGGATGGATCCGAAGAACAGACCCCCAAAGTGGCCAAATCCAGCTATAACCGCTTTGTTTTTTATCGACGTTGTGCTTACCATACATTTATACCCACAATCTATTGCAATTCCCAACATTATATTATAGATATCCGGCGAATATTTCCTGGAGCGAAATTCTGGAACCAGGACTGCATTTCCGCAGAGCAGCTGACAGGAGTGTTTCGATCTATTGAACTGCGAAGGACCGAAGTTGAAGATGGATATAATTTTTCCAGTTGATTTTTGCTCTAGAACTATATTGTGGTAGTCGCTGACGTACCATTTGTAGAAATACCCAGCTACGGGGAATTCCTCAAATCCGTACCCATCTCCCCTCCTGGAAGCTTCCAGCATGATTTGATAGAATGCGGGAAGATCGGAATGGGTGAGGGGGCGTACGATGACCTCTTCCCCATCTCTCATGCGATATGAGACTGGTAGGTAGGAAGGGAGGGGAGCTAGAGTGGGTAGAAAGTGCTGCGTCTCCTCTTCAAACGTCAGCTCTGGCTGTACGTCTTTTATGAGCTGCAACAGCGACGTCAAATTCATTATGATACACATTACCAACACTAGGCATAGGTTGTCATGTTGAGATCGTCTGGGATTAACATTTTATGCAAATTCATTAATAAAAATAACTAAATTTATGGTATATAGGCCTATATATGAAAATAACAAATAAAAAGTAAATACCATAAATATATTGTTTTTATTAATGCTTTTTATAATATTAACAATTTACATATAGCGTGTGATTTTTAATCTTTTGTGTCAATTAACGAAAGTATAACGTAACGCTACAAACAATGCTTTGTAAATTGTAACTAAATGTATAGTATTTGTCGAAGAGTCAAATAAAGTCATTGTCATGCGTTGAAGCCCTTACGCTTCTTTATTGCTTAGCGCAATCAATGTTAAATTGTATCTAGGAATAAGTAAATACTGTAAGCCTACGAATTGTTCATATGACTACTGTGCCAGGCATCAATATGACGATGTCAGTCAGGCGGCACTTGCCACTATTAATTTAATACTATCACAATTATTTTATTTTATTAGTAGTGACTATGTCACCCTCAATTTTAAATATGCATACTTAAGTCTCAGGCTATTGCAGATGTGTAATTTTATTAGTAAAATTTTAGTTTAAAGAATAGAAAATGACTCCAGTAAATTAATTGAGAAAGAAAGATGTAAAAAATAACAAATTTACTGCTTTTCTCAAATCATTTCTAAATCTTTCGCTGTATCTCCCCTCCTCTCTATCCCACACTCTCAGTGTACAGCTTAACGGCAAGGCCAGGGGCGTGGCATACAACTCTTCCAATAAACAATGAATTTTATAAGAATAGAGAATAAGATGTCATATACCTGATTACTGGCGGCACCTGGTGTCAGATCTTTGTACATGATGTGACTAGGGACGTGACCATTGTAACCTGCCAGCAGTCCAGAGTGAGGTATTACGCAGGTCACCAGAAATCCTTCCTTTCTCATGGCATCCAAGAAGTCAATGCAGTAGACAAACACTTCCATAACGCAACCAGTGTAGTCGCATCGGGACTTAACAGCAAGCTCACAGCTAATTCGCGACAAATCTCTCAGGGATGCTTCTGAGCTTAAATCAGGGCTGACTACAAGAATGGCGTTGCAGATAGTTGGTCTGAAACTTCTGGACGACAGGTACGGTTGTATTATCACCAGCCCCTGTAGCTGATGACTATCTGGGTCTGATAGTGAAACGGTGGAAGCAAATAGAAGAGACTCCTCCAAATGTTCCAAGTCTGGGAATTCCCCGATTCCAATGTTTTTCCCGCTATTTTCGGCATTTTTAATAAGCTCGAAAGCATCTTGATACCTGGTATGGTCAAGTTTTTCAATGAGAAGAGTCTTGCCACTTAGAGGAAGGGTCCTTGGATATTTCGAAAAGATTGAACCGTGCGCTTCCATGTGTATGAATTTCTTTTGTACCCAGGGATCTTTGACTAATCTATGATTAATTAGTAAACAGTAGTTTGTTCCGGATCTGCTTAGAATATTCGGACAATTATCTGTCCACTGATTTGAGTACGTCCGGTTTATGTACTGGTCGCTTTCTAAGATCCGGTTAGCCTATATGAAACAAAACAAGTACAATCTAACATAATTTTTGACACATTTACAGTGTACGATATTCAAAATGCATAAAATTAACAAATGCAGTTTCATGTAGGTTGAGGATTTAATTAACTAACTGCTTGACGATTCAGTAGCAGAATTCTGCTACTGCGTTAAGAGTACATTTTACAGCATAAATGTAGTTTGAGAGAAATGACTATATTTGCCCTCTTTAACTCGCTAGTGTAGATCACCTCAGGTAAATGACATCCTGAGGGTGCATATGATCATCTCAGGTAAATGACGGCTATAGGTTGCATATGATCATCTCAGGTAAATGACATCATGAGGGTGCATATGATCATCTCAGGTAAATGACAGCTTTAGGGTGCATACGATCATCTCAGGTAAATGACGGCTTTAGGGTGCATATGATCATCTCAGGTAAATGACAGCTTTAGGGTGCATATGATCATCTCAGGTAAATGACAGCTTTAGGGTGCATATGATCATCTCTAGTCTTAGACCGCGTTAAACACGAGAACGACTTTAACGTAAGCACAACTCAATTAATTTTATTACAAAGATTTCGCACAGTTGCAAATATTGCGCACTTACGCGCAGACTGAGTTGCAACATCGCAATGTATAGAGTTGAGCTTGAAACCTATTACCACTGCCTGATGTGGCATCACCATCGATCTATACCTGTAAAAGCTGACCCTTAACTCTAGAAGATCAACGTTTTTTGTAGAAGTATAGCATACCAAGCGGGGTCTTAAACACAAAAGGACATTCGGTTGGAGAGCACCTAGGCCATGAAATTTCTACAGAATTTTCTAAAACTAATGGAAAAGATTAATAGTGGATTGACTTATGATATGGGACCTAAAAGAGTGGAGAAAGTCTGTTGACTGTATTCTTGTCCCGACCCTGGCTAATTTGAGCTTCAAGGAAATATGATGATGATGTTGAAGTTGATGACAAGATTTCTAGACCAGATGGATTTTCATAAGATTTTTCCAGCTACACGCTATAAACTACATATATCAGGAAAAAATATCACTTGCTGGAAATTTTGCTAAGACTTTCACTTCAGAAATTTTAAAAACCCAATTAGGTACCCTCAGCACTCTTAATTTATCGTTCTCAAACAACTCGCACAGTTTCGGTTAACTTTTCGTAATACGGTACCAATAACACAAGAAGCTATCATCTGCATAATCTTATACATACCAGTGCAGAAACTGTTGAATGAAAATCTCTTCTACAAAGTCGACGTGTGATGACACTAGACATCTACAGTATAAAGAATATTATTGTAAGAGTATAAAGATAATTGGGCCTACCAAGTTGCAAATTAATAATTAGGCCTACTCTACCTATGTCCGAGCTGATCTGGAGGCTTATTGTAAAATTGTTCGACAGCGGATCAGTATAGTTGCAGGGTTCAAATTCAGTACTCACCCCGTCACTGACGTGTTATTGAGTAGGAAACTGACGTTAAACTTAGTTTTGGCTTTTATATGATTTTGCCGCTTAAATGAGAAGCAATTAGTTTAATAAACCGCTTGCGTAAATATTAGCGAATTAGAACTACTGAAAAATGAGAATTGATGAAGTATGTATTTGCTTTAGCCACGTCGAGAAGTAAAAAATTTAAAAAAATAGATAGCTTTTATTTTTCTAACTTTCCCGTGTTGTGTCCAAGCCTCTGAAGTATAGACCAACCTTTAACTGCACGAGTCGTAAGAGGCGACTAAGCAAGAACTAAGGAATGCAACGAGAAATCACCTTAGATGCTTTAATTTTCCCAAGCTGTAGGATGATAAGGAATAGGTTAATAGGAAGAGCATTGAAGAGGTTAACTCGGTGATCTAAGTGGTGCTCTTACGGAAAGCAGACTATGAAAATTAATATGTACCTTGGACCTGCTACTTGAGAGAACACAAGGGAGAGGGAGAGAGAGTTTAAGATCTTGCTAACTGATGAAAGAATGTAAGCTGTAAATATTACTAAAAATATGGGAGGAACGGTTCAGCTATCTCTGAAGTTATGTCATCTCGGAATTCATTAGTTTAAAAGCATCCTCATACTAACAGTAGTATTATCATATAAGTAGTAATTAATTAATTAATAGTAATTAGTAGTTTTATCATACTTATAATAGTAAATATGCAACACAGAACAATTTAATAAAGCTAAAAGCTAAGGTTAACGTCAGCTTCGTCACTCGAAAACGATGTCAGTGACGAGCGAACCCAGGATTTGAACCCCGCACATACGGATCCGCGATCGAGTGTCTTACCGACTTCGCCACTGGCTCCAGCCAGAATAGGATAAAATACGATGAGCAAGAAATAATAATTTTAGACTCGTAGGAGCGTTATCATATGGAAGATTGGCCGAATTATATTATCGAGTTTTGAAATGGAGCATTGTCCAATAAAAACTTGGTCAACTTATTCATATGAAAACGATAATATTCTCTATTTAAAGACAATAAAAGGAACTTCTTTACGAACTCAATAACGAATCAATTTATATAATAGTTCCATTTTAAAATCAATGTATAATCACAGTAAAGTCTTTAAAATTACAGGAGCAAAGAAAAGATATGAAATCTCCTATAGAGTAAAGCCTTTATTAATGAGTCAGTCAGAAGCATCTATGTCAACATTTTACAAGCTCTCTCTCTATCAGTCTCTCTCTTAGTCTCTCTCTCTCTCTCTCTTAGTGCAGTGCTTATTGGCAGGTCCACAGCATATAACTCATCCATGTATTTCTATCCCCATCGTTTCTCTTCATCATCTACATGAGAATTAGATATAAAATTAACCAGCAACCCAAATCACAATATTCGTCTAGCCTTTTACCTTCAATTCTGCCTTCAATTATCTTTTCAGTAAACCATTCCCTCTCAGTACATTATCCATCCAGATCTTCTTTTTATTCCTTATGATATTTATCAATTGTCTGATATGCTAACCCCTATCTACCATTTCTTCGTTCGTAATGTTGTGGTCCATTTGATCTTCTCCATAAACACTTTTCGAATGCTTCCAGTTTCGTAATATCCTCCTTTCTTAACGTCCATGTCTCACAACCGTATAAGAGTGTGGTTCAAACCTCTGAAACTCTTTACTTGTGCTAACTTAATAGTACCGGCTATATATATATATATATATATATATATATATATATATATATATATATATATATATATATATAAAGCTAAAAGGCAAAGCTAAGGTTAACGTCAGTTTCCTCACTCGAAAGTGATGTCAGTGACGGGCGAGCCCAGGATTTGAACCCGCACATACTGATCCTCGGTCGAGTGTCGTACCGACTTCGCCACTTGCTCCAGCCAGTATATATATACATATATATATATATATATATATATATATATATATATATATATATATATATATATATACAGACTGGGGCAAAAAATAATAATCCTCTAGCGAAATTTTAATATCTTTAAGAAAACTCCAAATATCTCTACGAAATTTTCGCAGCTTCTATGTGAGGGATTTCTGCGTATATCCTGAAAATTTGATGAAAATATTTTCATTAGTTACGAAATTACAGCATTTCTACGATACAAGTGCTAAAATCAATTTTAACAAGACTTTTCGAAATGTCAGTCGATCCTTTTAAAGAAAATAACGACCCTGAAAAGGGCCGTTTACGTAAGTGGTGGAGTTTAAGCCTGCACTACCTTGTTAGCTACTCCAATAAACGATGTTTAAAATTCGTTCTTATGTTAAAATTATTCCTAAATTTTGAAGAAAGTGTCAGGTACTTTTGTTTAAAAGAGTCTTGTTAAAATTGATTTTAACATTTTTTCCGGAGAAACGCTGTATTTTCGTTACTTCTGAATATATTTTCACCAAATTTGCAGCATATGTGTAGCAATTCCTCCTCTGGAAGCTCAGAAAATTTTGTAAAACTATTTTGAGTTTTGTCCAAGTTATTAAGACTTTTGGTAAAAAAGCCTTGTTAAAACTGATTTTGCACTTTTTTTGTAGAAACGCTGTAATATTTTTCCTGCTCAATAGATTTTCATCAAATTTTCAGGATATACGCAGAAATTCCTCCCCTACAAGCTCCGTAAATTTCGTAGAGATATTTTGAGTTTTCTTAAAGTTATTGAGATTTCGCTAGGGATTATTTTTTTTGCCCCAATCTGTATATATATATATATATATATATATATATATATATATATATATATATATATATATATATATATATATATGGTCTCCTACTCCTTTTCTTGACACTTTCATCACTTTGGTTTTTTTATATTAATTTTCATTCCTTCAAAGCTCGCTATACATAATATTATATTTATTTCTCTCTCTCTAGTGTCCCGCCAAGTGTCAGATGTCATACTCAGAGTCTGCTTTATATATATATATATATATATATATATATATATATATATAAATAATTAATGCTTTATATATATATATAATTACATATATATATCTTTATATATATATAATTATATATATATATATATATATATATAATAAATATATATATAGTTGCTTAGTAATTTATATATATATATACGTTACGTATACTGTAGAATTCTCTCTCTCTCTTTCTCTCTCTCTCTCTCTCTGTATATATATATATATATATATATATATATATATATATATATATATATATATATATACTTACCTATACATGCATAAAGTAGGCCTATATGCCTATATTTAAACCAATTATATTTAAAATTAAGCTAGAAGTTAACCTTTTATATTGAAATACATGTACTCTCTATAGTCAGTCATAAATCGCACTGTATTGACAGTACTATTTTGACCGCTGTACTTTTGTCGGCGGCCTACATATTCTACTCACTAGAAATGTGTAAATATTTACTGGAAAACTTCCTAAGAGTCTGAGGTCCAACTTTGTTTTATAAACAAGTTCTGGCAATACTCCTACTTTACAGTTAAATAGATAATATAAAACATATACGCCTAAGGGACTAATTTGTCTACAGAATGTATGCCTACATTACACAAAATGGCTCAAATAAATAAAATCTGACAAATTTTGTCACATTCTGAGCTCAGAAGTTAATTGCAATACCAACCTTTAAAAATCATAGAAAACATCAGAGACTAAAAAATCAGTGATTTTCAGATTTTCTAGTCAAATCAATTACGGCTTTTTTGGTTTTTCTCCTTTGATTTGTGTTTAGCTTACTAGGAATAGTTATACTTAGTAGTAGTTATAATTACTTAATTATAATAATGTACGTAATAATTGTTGTAACCTTGGTAATCGAAATTGTAAGTAGTAGTATTAAATGTCAGTACTTTGCTGAATTCTGAAGTAAAATAATTACTGCCTAGCGATATGGTTAATAATGGGTAACGATTTACAGAAACTTTACAGGTTACAATGTTGTTTGACGTTACATACACTGTAAGTAGCGCGAAGTTGTGCCGTTATACGATCAGTATTGATTGAGAATGTATCGCGCTTTTGGCGCCGATGAAATCTGACCTACATGTATTTTAAAAGTTCTACAATGACATGTTTCTTACGGTCATTTCTCAATACATCGTATTATTCGTAGCCTATAGATATTTAGCAGATTGAGATGTACACTCACTCACATAGAATTGGTAACAATTTTACAATGAGTCGATTTTAAGATTTTTACTATTTAAATTTTAGTGGAGGACAACGATGAGAATAGTCGATAATCTTTTTTATCACAAAATAGTTTTATAAAAAGTTTATGATCTCAAACAAGCGTGTAATTGTTCCCTGACTCTGTAATGTTATGTTAAAAGCATCGTTGTGCATTATAGAAATCTGTAAAATACTTAGAGACGGAGTGCGAGAATAAAAGAGCCTGTTCCCAAACTGCCTGTAAAATCTCTGACGAGCCATGCTTGATCTCTGACGAGCCATGTGTGATCTCTTACGAGCCATGCTTGATCTCTGACGAGCCATGCATTATCTCTGACGAGCCATGTGTGATCTCTGACGAGCCATGTGTGATCTCTTATGAGCCATGCTTGATCTCTGACGAGCCATGCTTGATCTCTGACGAGCCATGCTTGATCTCTTACGAGCCATGCTTGATCTCTGACGAACCATGCATTATCTCTGACGAGCCATGTGTGATCTCTTACGAGCCATGCTTAATCTCTGACGAGCCATACATGATCTCTGACGAGCCATGCATTATCTCTGACGAGCCATACATGATCTCTAACGAGCCATGAGACTGACAACTAAATAGATAGGCCTAGTTAACTAGTCCACTAGTCTCACAAGTTCTAGTGTCTATCTGACTCACAACTTCACACAAATGATGGACTTTTTTAAAATGTGGCTCTAAAGTTGAGAACATTCAAGTCAAATTCTCAATGGATTTTTTAAAATATAACACATTCTTATAATGATCAAAGAAAAAGAGAAGGGGTAAACACCCCAACCCCCGGGAAATTATAGCAACCAGTATTACATCATAACAACTAAGTGCAGATTTTGGCTGAATGTTGCCTCAAAAGCCGACCAATTGTGTGATACATTCTGAGAACATGGTTATGTAAATGTGTAAAGTTTGTTAACCTTAACTTTAGGCTATTAACCTGATCTGTTTATTTATCTATATGATAAAAGGCGTCTGATGCAGGCGCCTATTTCTAAGAACATAGTCGTGTTTGTTTCAAAGTCTACCATTGATAATATATCACTATATAATAGATCAGTCTAGAAAGAAGACAGTGATTGATATAATCACGGGAATGAAGCCACAGAGAACTGCACGCGTTTTGTAAGACTATCAGAAACTCGGCGGAAAGAGAGAGAGAGAGAGAGAGAGAGAGAGAGAAATAGAAAGATAAGGAGAACGAGAGAGAGAGAGAGGGGAGTGAGAGATAGCGAAAGAGATAATGTGCGCAAAATCCAAGATTTAATTTGAAACCGTGTACGGACAAAAGTCCCCACCCCCGGACAAAAGCCATCCCTGACAAAAGCTCTCCCGGACAAAAGCCTCCCCGGACAAAAGCCCCGTCCCGGACATCAGAGATACACACATAACTTTACACATTAACACACACACATAACATAAGTAGGCAGTGCACTAAGAGAGAGAGAGAGAGAGGGAGAGGGAGAGAGTATGTGTGTGTGTGTGTCGGATTACCAGCTGCATGCTTGAAACCGCTCTAGTGACGTTTCCAAGCCATTTATCTTTAAAATATTACATTTTGAAGCAATTATGGCGTAGTATGCTCCATATTGTGTATTATATTTCTTATTGCATAATTAACTACAATGACAGTTAACGTAATTAGAGTGCTACTGTCGTCCATGACAACATTCAACATTATACAGTAAGTATGCATAATGATGTCAAATTACAGTTTAATACGTGTAAATATTATACTTCGCCACTGGCTCCAACTCGACCGCGGATCAGTATGTGCGGGGTTCAAATCCTGGGCTCTCCCGTCACTGGCATAACTTTCGATAGTATAGGCATTTTTCAATTGTATAGGCATTTTTATCGTATAGGCCTAATGGCCTATACAATAATGATCTGACAATTTGGCAAATCATGCAGTGAAGAATTCAACGAGATAGAAAGGCAATTTTCAGAAATCTAATTAAATTGCTTGTTTACTTGAACGGACCTAAATTTAGTCAAGCTATCCAAAAATAATTATAATACTGTTATTCATTTCGATATTCATTTCGATATTTCTACAGAGCGGCTTATCTAAATAGTAGCCTATCTATGACTATAGCGTGACCGACCTATCTATAGTGTAGCTTATCTATAGTGTAGAGAGAAATATGTTTATTAGATCAAACACAGCATATGAAAAAAGAATATACAAAATGAAAACAAGCACACGGAAATAGTCAAATTGAATAGAAAGCAAAATAGTATAAAATAAAATTTGAAACAGAGAAATATAACATCAATCCAACAAATTAAGCAGATACAGAATAATAGGCTTTCAAAGAGAACGACAACTCGTCGAGGAGCGTTCTATCTAGTTGTACACCAATTTATGCAGAGGTAACAGACGAACAGAATCATATACTAGAATAATAAAGTTAATTAGATGTACTGTTTTTCCATTTAAATAATTTTGAATCTAAATATAGCCTAAAGTGTAATAATTAGTATAGCCTGTATACAGAGTATTCAGAAGAATGGAGAGATTGTGAAAAAGCCTTTATGTATCGAATTATAAGCAAATGGGCCTTAAGTTTCATTAAATTGTGCGTTAAACTAATTTCAATTCATATTTATACTGATATCTATCATATGTTCATTGTATTACATTTTGATGGGTTTATCGCCTACAATGCTAAACTGTTGCTACAAAATTACAGTCAACACTACTAATATTTAAAATCTATAGTGTGTATGTAAATAACGTCCTTTCAGGATAATTCAGTAATTCTCTGCAGTTTTGTTGATCAGGTCCGTAACTATAGTTTTTGGCAAATGCGACTACACGCAATGTTGCGCACTGAGTCAGCTACTGTAGCATCTGCTATTACACAAAGTCCGCAACACAGACATGAAAATATCTGACGAGGTTGACGCTTGTACAAGTGGCTTCCAGTCATTACGTAATCATCCGCAGCCTCGTCATCCCTGGATGTGGAAATGGAAGGATTCTTCAGGTATATAAGCAGGCAAGTTTGTCGATAAAATGTATTAATCTGATGTTATGTTCTCATTTGCTTTAAAGTTAGCATTTATGCAGTTGTGTATAAATTATAAATGAAAAGTTTTTACTTAATCTTTAGTTTAGAAAGAATTTAAATCAACAGTTTGATAGTAAGTTTATCTAATTTAGTGAGTTTAAGTTTGAGTTTAAGCTTTAGTTTAACTTTGAAATATTTGATTTAACATCTAAACGTTTTCTTCAACTCGGACAAAGCAATGTTTATTCTACTATTTTTGATCCAATTATCTGCTTCATTTCCTGGCTCAGTTCAAGGTTTGAATATTCATATTTTCGATTTGAATAATTTGTTAAATGCTCAATTGTTATTTAGAAAAAAGTACTGGTAATTGCTAAAGCAATTTATTTATTATTCAAAATAGCTGAATATTTTTGTCAAATGTGCGGTCTACGAACCTATGCAACGCTATTTTGCTACTAATTTTGCATCAGTAGAGTGTACTTGTACAGTTAAGCTATACAAATGTATACGCAAGTTGACTATACCATCTAAATAGCTAAATCGCATATATATATATATATATATATATATATATATATATATATATATATATATATATATATATATATATATATATAGTTTTATTGTGTATTTCGGTTGCATAAATTTTCTTAATTTTCACTCAAGTTCCGAATGTGCTTCATACAGTTGAACATACAGTTAGAAGGTTTTATAAGATTTCACAGTTTCGTGTAATTTAACAGTAAATTAAATATAACAATATCGTCTGCGATGATAGTTTCAGATTTATATTTTCCTGTTTTTTACAGCACATATTTACGAAGAAATGTACCACTTTTGTACTTTTAAGTTTAATCAATCATATGCATTTGTGGTATTTATAGGAAGTTACGTAAAGTCCGTGTCGATAACCCCTAGGTGCTACGACTGTGCCTACAACCCCCTCAGTGTCGAGAGAGACAACGAGAGCGGGGGTTCGAGCACTGGTAGGGCTAAAAGATGGGCTCGCAAGTATACCGCCCCAATGCAAGGGTTTCGTCAGTGTTCTCTTCTCACCCTGACAGACCAATCTGACGTCAGCGATACGTCATGCAGCTCTGGAACCTGTTTCATTCGTCGAGATCCTAATGGGCGTATGATAAATAGTCAATTATTTTAATTTAGTTTAAGATTCAATAATAGTAATTTAAATATTTAGGCTAGTGCAAATGTTTTTATTTCTTCCATGACTTATTACAAGATCTTATTCTGACTTAAAGGCTCTCTATCGTCGTGGAAATGCTAAGGATTCAAATAGCGAAGTGATGAATCGTGATCGAACAGCTTGAGAAGATTTTCTATTGTCATTTCATAGTGATCTACATGTATATGCTCAATACTGATCCTATTTCGAAGAATCTTCATTATTTAACTACAAGTAGCTTTTACTGATCGTAGGGCAGGGTCACCGATCGGCTAGCAAATCCACGCCAATCGTTTGACGCTAATTCTCTGTATCTCCTGCAGTGTGCTCATCACTCTTAATGATTTCTATGAAATAGCGCTAGATGCTGTCATAATCATTGCTATGGAATAGTCTTCCAGCGAGACACAGAGAACTTGTTTGACGTGATGGGTATCAGGAGATCTTCTTCCATTGTTGACTTGATTGAGAAACGAACCTGAACCTATTAATAACTGCAAAACTTTCGCTAGTGCCCGTAATCATGATTAGATGAGTAAATGTTAGGATATTTACTAGCATGTACATGCTGCTAGTGTAGCTAAAACGAATTCGTATTTTATCGCAAAATGATGTTTGCAATCAATAATATTAATTATTATAATAGGATAATAGTATAGTTTATCTAATTTAATTGATGCTTAACCTTATCGAATTGTAATTTGATTGTATTATAATTATTATTGAAAAGTTGAATTGTAGAGTAAGAATGTATTTATTGCTCATGTCTCTTAGTTTTCTAAAAGAATTGTTTTAACATTTTGAAATCCAACAAGACGCTAGTTATATATATATATATATATATATATATATATATATATATATATATATATATATATATATATATAGTTTATCTAGACTACCGCAAGAAATTATTTATCACTTACTTAATTTTTGATATTAATTATATATAGACAAATTAATAATATAATATATTAGTCACTGTTCATTAATTTTTGATAATGGGCTACACTTGTGGTCCCGAATATGGAAAATTGGACTTATTTATTCTTTCAATACCATTGCCAGTAAACTCTCTCTATTGTAAAGTTCAATTACAATTTTAACACAAAAAGGCGTACTATGGTTTTTCAGTTGTATACAGGGGATGCGCTGATGACGAAAACCTTCCTAATGGTATCACTATACAGAGCAGCTGCCTTAAATCTTCCAACTCTTCCTCAATATGGTGGTTTTGTAATGGGACTCTCTGTAACGTCGGTACTTTTGGTAGTCCAGAAATCTGCGGAAATGAATCAGAAGTTACAGAGACCAACTCGATAAAGAAACGTAAGAACTCAATGAGAATTTCTGTGGATAAGAGTGAAGAGTCTTTAGAAGATTCGGATTTCAATTATGACAAGCTGTCAAAGATAAATAAACGAGAATCGGCCAGTGAAAGATTTAATAAAATTGTTGAGAGAGCCGGTTACACAAATGGGAATTCAATTCATTATGGCGGAACTGGTCTAACTTCTGCAGAATCTTTCAAAATATATCAACAACAAAACAAAGCTGGAGAAATGGTTTCCAACTCTGAAAATAAAAAGAGAGACTTGGAAAAGCTAAGCTCCAGAGGATCATCCCAGATGAGTTCTGTAAGTTCTTCCACAAGTTCTCCGCGTATTACTCCAGGTGCAGGGGGAGAAGAGTTTGAAGGAGATAGGGCAGTGTACACTCGTATAGCATTGCCAAATAATAAGTATTACATTTATAAAATATTGGTTCCTGAAATAAAACAACAACCGTTGTCAACAGAAAAAATAACTACAGTTGCTACAACTCCGAAATACAACTTAAAATTTAAGCCTATTGAATCTAAGAAATATTATGGTCCTGAAGAAATCGATGAAGAATCAAATGACAATGAGAAGCTAAAATTGAATAAGTTATATCTTGATTTTGAAAGATCCATATCGGAAAACCCCAAACTAATTAGACGTAAACAAAATCACGATTCTGACAAATTTCCAAATAAATACGAATTTAATGACTTCAATAAGTACACTGAAGACCAAGATGATCAGACATTTGAAGAAGTTTTCGAAAAATCTGAGGAAGTTAAAAATGCAAGAAACCTTAGAAAAATAATACCCTACGTTGATTCATGGATTCCCGAACCAGCTGTGGAGAAAAAACATACCGTTCTATCAGAAGATGTTCGAGAATCAAAGTACCATTTTGATAAAAATCAGAATTTGAACAAATTTAGTTTGATAGAATTTCCCTCAGAACCACATAAGTTCTTTTCAAAGCCTGAAACTACTGAAGATACTGAGAATAAATTATTCGACCATAAATTACAAGCTCATAGAAATCAATACTTTGATGAGTTGGCTGACAAAGGTAGTTTTGAGAAAACGATCGTAGAAGACATAGGATCCGAGTCACTTGCACCAATTGTTAAATATGGCGTCGAAGATTTTTCGGATGAAATTTTTAAAAAGGGGTCATCATTTAGTGATAATGTAAAGTATTCTCGTGACGCCTTCATCGCTAGCAACGAACAGATTAGTAAAATGAAGCAGAAATTCTCTCAAACCGACACTGGAAATAGTGAGGAAGGCAGCGACGAATCTTCAGAATTAGACTCAGAAGAATATGCAATCAGAGACGACGAACCGTCTTCTAAACCCGGTGCAAATAACCCAAGCTTGAACGAACAAAAGATTTGGTTTGACAGACTATCCTATCTTCTGGATAAAAGTAAGGATCAAAGAAAGCCGTATCTTAGAAACAAAAATACGAATATAAAGAAAAAGAAATATCTACATACCGACGAAGATGAGAATATTAAAGATAAAGATGGAGGTAAAGATGAAGATGATAGTCAATGGCTGTACAGTTACAATCCATGTAAAGACGAATGTAAAAACAATCCTAGTGCATTGTTTCCTCATCCTCTCTCCAGGCGTTGGTTTGTGCAGTGTGGACCTGCTGCAAGCTGGAACCAGGACTGCCACTGTTGCAAACCATTCTATTTTCTCTGCCCACATCAAACGTTCTTCGACCCTGTGTCGAAAGTCTGCAAAAGCGTCGATGCCAAATCCGAAAAAGATTAATCGCTAAGACTTTCTATTAGAATATCGTTAGAATTATATTTAAAATAGACTAGTTTACTCCAAGTTAATCGATAGGCCTACATATACCTGAATAGCTAGTAGTAGTAGTCTATAATGTTATGTAAATTTTATTTAAATGTTGTTAATCTTTTCTACCCGCTTGCTTATTCGAATTGCGCTTTTTCAGTAGACTCACCTTTTAGATACTATTAAAAATTTATGTTTGAGTAATCTTGTAAGAGTTATGATTTTATTCCTAGTTGACTAAAACAGCGAGTTTTACTTCGGTATTATCTCGTTATTAATCATCATCATCATCATCATTTATTTATTTCAGACATTATAACAGTCCATATGCATATTTCAGAAAATAAAATAAAATAAGACATTGAATTTAACATCCGCTACAAATACACAGGTCAATGGCAGATGCACGTTCTAAATTGAACTTTCAAAAAAGGAAAACAGTTAAGTTACATGACCAAGCGCTATTAGACAAGCTAACTCTTGCGCTATGTTTTACTGCATTGAACGTTGGTAAACCTTCATGTACAGGTACGTCATGAAAACTCCAGTGATATTGCTGGACTTATGAAAATTAAAATAGAATTTAACACACTTGTAATAGCAAGCTAGACTCTGTTTTAAACATAGTTTGACTATAATTCGTCCAAAGAGCTATGTCATAAAAACAAAGACAAAAACTTGCCAATAATTTAACTTTAACTGCCGACGAACATAAAGAAAATTTACGTTTTAACACATTAGCCCTATTAAAAGGTTCTTGATTTCGCACTTAATATCTAAATCATCACATAGGTTATTATCAACAATATGACCTAAATATCTAAAATTGGAAACAAATGCAAGTTGATGGCCGACCAAAACAAAAGTTGGAAATTTATCACATGCTATTTTGCTCTTCATGTGGGGATTAAAATGAACAAAATTAAAACAATGTCATCAGCCTAGGCAAGCAATTTAATAAAATTATTCATGTAATAGCAACCAATACCTGTTAATGGCGAGCTAATCCTAGATTTGAATCCAATATCTATTAGCAGATACCAAACCAGTCTTACCACTTAGACGTTCAAATCAGCAACAGATGCAACTATTATTAACTTACTTAGCATTTAAAAAAAAAAAAAAAATCTATCATTAGTATTATGTCGGATTCGTTTCGAAATATGGGGTATTTATTGAAATTATTTAGTAATCTAAAGAGACAACATTGAGTATAATAGGATTCACCATTTAATAAGTAAGACGTCTGCATTAAATGATTTCACTATATTCTCTATTTTATAACCATAACATTAACTTAAAGTTAGTTTTGTTATTGTAATGTATGATTCTTGAAGCACATCATTAACTCGTACATCGTTGCTATTAGACATTTTACTTTAGAAGATTTCCCCGATTGAATTCGGTTAGTCTACCTAACAACTGACTCTAAGCAACGCTTGGAGTAAAAACTTGCTAAAGGCTGCCTCGCGGCGGTCTCACTGTTAAGAAGAACTGAACTCGTGATGTCTTCTTCACAATAATAAGCATTTCACGAAACAATCTTTTCAAACTGTGTATTAAGTTATATTATTTCTATTTCTGGCTGGAGCCAGTGGCGAAGTCGGTAAGATACTCGATCGCGGATCAGTATGTGCGGGGATAATATCCTAGGTTCGCCCGTTACTGACATCGCTTTCGAGTGAAACTGACGTTAACATTAGCTTTAACCTAGCTATAAAAGCTTCATAAGAAATATAAAATAGGGACAGAGTTAGAGCCTACAGGAAATGAAGGCTGTCTAATAGAATCTATAGAAATAGTGTCTATAAATACCAAAGTGAAGCTATGATTGAAGTTAAATAAACGTCTGTGTCTGACTCACGATGGCACAAGACGGGTCCTTGAACTGTTATCAAATAGAAGATATTGAAGATATATGTATATAGCCTATGTAATAATAACAAAATTACAGTGCTACAGTCATCAATGACAATATCGAGCACTATTGAGACAAAATCAAGCCGGCGAGCAAAAGGAAGGTCCAAAAAACGGTGCAAATTCCAAAATCCAGGAAATTAGTCAAAAATAATATTATATTTATTATTATTATTATTACTACTACTACTACTACTATTCTTATTAATATTATTACTCATTATTTTTAGTTTATTTATTAAATATCGGTCACATAGGTCATTTCCTACTTGTTAAATAATTAAGTAGTAAAAATAATAATAAAGGTTTAACGTCCGTTTCCTCATACAAGGATGATGTCAGGGACGTCCCCCATCACATGTCACTACAAATCGATTCACCCCAAACGACCTGAAAAACACGTGCTGAGGAGAAATAAAAGATCTTAAACAGTGCCGGTCCGGTGATAAAAAAACAGTCAGGCAAAATGAAATAAAATCTATGGTGAGAAGAGATG
Source organism: Enchytraeus crypticus (assembly GCA_905160935.1). NCBI lineage: Eukaryota > Metazoa > Annelida > Clitellata > Enchytraeida > Enchytraeidae > Enchytraeus > Enchytraeus crypticus. Next base: position 1,303,032 of record CAJHZI010000718.1, read on the forward strand.
TGTTTTCAACTTGCAACAGAAAGTGGAAGTAGTAGAACATGAGCGAAGATCAGGAGGCAGAGAATTCCAAACAGTAGGAGCGGAGAAAGAAAATGGACGTCTACCTAACGAAGTGAGAATATTAGGAATTTTGAGCAGTTTGGTATCGGAAGAACGAAGCTTATGAGAAGGTTGATATTGGATTAGGAGATCAGAAAGGTAAGAATCTTTACCAAAAAGGAGTGTTTTGAAAGTTAAAAGAGCAATTTTATACTTAATTCTTTTAACTACAGGAAGCCAATGAAGGTTATTAAGCAAGGAACTAGAGGTGGCCTGAAGCCTCGAGGATCGACAAACAACACGTGCTAGAGTATTTTGAACGCGTTGCAAAAGCATGAGAGAAGAAGAAGGTAAACTATAAAGCAATGAATTTGCAGTAGTCAAGTTTAGAATGAACTATTGAGTTGGCAAGAATTATGGATGAATTTTTATCAAGAGATGACCGTATCTATCTGATTTAGTAGCAGAATTAAGTTATGAGATCTAGAGCACATACGGTTTTAATTAATATCCAGGTCCCATAGAATCAGTGCTATCCTAGAGGCTAGGGGGTTTGGGGTCCCCGCTTGAGTTTAAAAAGAGAATGGGGTCAAATTTAAACCCCCACCTGATCAGTGAGGTATGAACCTTCATCTATGTGTCTTATTATCCCACCTCACCATGGTTACGCAGTTTACAATTTTTTGATAAATCTTAAATAATTAATTGTTCCTTTATTTTACATTTTCATGTTTCTGAATCTGTGTCGTTAGACAGTGTATTTTACATGTGATAGCCTACATTACTATCCTTTGATCGGTCAAAGTTCATCAATTAAAGAATATTTACTATAGAATACTATGTTTTATGTTGAAATTATACCTTTGCACTAAAGTTAAGCAAATCAGCATCGATGTTGCAGGTCACAAATCATAGCATATAATAATAATAATAATAATTATTATTATTATTATTATTATTTTATTATTATTTTTATTTTTACCCCGGTGTAAAGAACCTGGGGTTTGATAAAAACGATTCGAGCAATACGTGCTGAATCGCCGCCCGGCTACTCGAGGTCATCAATCGGCTTAAAAGAATTGTTGAAGCAGACTGCATTAAATCTTTTCAAAGTCATGGAAAGCCTTTGCCAAAGAAAAGACGTCTCTCGCTTATCGCCGGTTTGCTCTGCAATAAGTCTGCCTATGCCATTAATAAAGTCAACTCCTTCGGGATTCATCGGGCCCATGGTTTCAATAGCCACCGGAACAACTTCATATCCTAAGGACAGATCACTGTATTTATCCAACTTCCTAGAGGCGGCATGAACAGCAGCACCACCGGCTGTGACTGAAGTCGTATTCAGGTAGGAGTTTGCCATAGTGTCAATGACCGTGACGTCCCAAACGGCACATTTACCGTTGCACCAGGGCACTAAAGTCATGCCGTCCGGACGCTTGCCGTCTGATCTGGACAACCCACTTGGTTCCTTATAGGAAGGGATGCCTGCTCTCGAAAGTGCTCGCCCTATTATGTCATTTAAATTGTGATGGCGAGACATTCTACCTGAGCTTCGTTTGCAGGAGAGGCCGTGGAGACCTAAAGCGTCGACTTCATGACCGCAGGGGCACATGTGAGGCTCGCAAGTTTTCGCCCCTAAACGGAAACTAACAGCTACTCGAATCGCCTCATTATTATTTTTATTATTATTATTATATTACTATTATATATTATTATTATATTATTATATTATTATCATTATATTTATTTATTCATTTATCACACGCATTCCACAAGAGCTACATGACAAATGTTCTACAATAGAAGAACAAGCGTATGAACGGAAATAAGGGCCTTGGTGAGGCACTTACATATTCCGAGAGGATAAATCGTAGGAACCAAATTAGATACGCATTAAAAACATACATGTATATCAGATAAATTAAGGAATTTACGCTTATTCCATTTAGTCCCATAAAACAGTTGTGAGACAAATAAAGTTTAAAAATTACTGTGAATTATGTGTGAAGTTATAGACTCAAAGGTCCTTGAATATCACTATCAACTATCACTTGAATTTATTTAGATGATTTAGAGTAAAATAAAAACAACAGAATAACGCACTTAGCTAAAAATTGAACGAGAACAATAATAGGTTAAAATATAAAGTCAAAGCGCGTAGCAGTTTCTCATGAATTTGCTAAGATCAGTTTCGTTAAAGCCTTTTCTTAAACGAATCTACAGAGGGAGCATTTACTGTGCTAGACGGTAGTTGGTTCCATAGGCTTTTACATCTATTTTTAAAGTGGTAACGCTCAGCGTTACATCTAAAGGGTTTAGGATAAAGAGTGGCGCCATTGTTTCTTGTGAGTCCACTTTTAAAAGAAAAAAATCCTGAATAGGTAAATCAATCAAATGGTTCATAATTCTTTAATAAGAGATTAGGTCTAATTTAATTCGACGAAGTTCAAGTGGTTCGGCATCAAGTAATTTTAATCTATGGATGTTCTTTTAGTCCAAAAAGTCGTTTGGTAAATCTTTTTTGCACTGATTCGATTAGGTCAATATCTTGCTTTCTATAGGGTGACCAAAGATTTGAACAGTACTCTAATATTGGGCGGACAAATACAGTGAAAGCTTTAAACAGTAAGGTTTTATCTTTTGATTTGAAGGAATTTAGTATAATTGCCGCCTTTCTACGTGCCTTATTACACAGGGACTGGATATGTGATGAAAAGGAAAGATCCAGGGAAAAGAGGATTCCTAAGTCCGTAACCTTATCCACTCTTAGCAAGGAGACTGACCCTAGTTTGTATTGATACTCTATTAAAGGACCTCTACTATAACTGAAAGATATAACTTGGCATTTGTTGCAAGCAAGCTCCAATTGCCATTCTTTAGCCCAAAGAAGGATATTATTTATATTTTGTTGAAGGGAATCACAGTCAGTAGGTGATTTTATACATGAAAAGAGTTTTGCGTCATCTGCAAACAGATGAAGGGTGTTAATATTGGGACAACTATCACACATGTCATTTATATAAATTAGGAATAGTATAGGACCTAGGACGCTACCTTGAGGTACACCACTACTTACAGGTGCCCAGTTAGAGTAGTGCTTGTTTAATTTTACTTTTTAAAATCTGTTAACCAAGAAAGATTTAAGCCAACTATGAAGATTTCCTACGATACCATATTTTTGCAGTTTAAAAAGCAATTTTGAGTGAACTATACTGTCGAATGCTTTAGAAAAGTCAAGATAAATGGAGTCCACCTGAGACGTTTTTTCTAAAATTATACTACTACTGCTACTGCTACTGCTACTACTACTGCTATTACTGCAAATACTACTTCTACTTACTATTACTACTGCTACTACTACTACTACTACTACTACTACTACTACTACAGCTACTTCTACTGCTACTACTACTACTACTACTACTACTACTACTACTACTACTACTACTACTACTACTACTACTACTACTACTACTACTACTACTGCTGCTACTGCTACTACTACGCTACTACTATTGCTGCTACTACTGCTACCACTACTTATTACTACTAGTAGTAGTATTATTAGTTGTAGTTTTATTATTATTACTATTACATTGTTGCCTACACCTATAACTCAATTTCCGTGTGGGCCCCTCCAAAATGAGAATGTTGAATAGTTAAACACAATATTGCCCGTTATTGTCAGTGCATGCACACGTATAATTCTTGATTAAATTCAGACGAGAGATATCTCAAGTAGAGGTTGTGGAGCATATGATTAAATATAAAGTAAAATGCTTAAAGGAAATTATTAAGCGTTTACTTGAATGTTTCTAAGATACTTTAACGGCAATGAAATGAGCACTTAAAGTTAATAAACATTGGAAATTTAGGAATGATTACTGGTAATTTATTTATCCGGTTATTTTATGTAAGTAATTAGGTAATAAAATCATTGCCAACAATTTTATCGTTGCTTCTTCGCATAATAAAAATTGCTGAGAGTTTTCAGGTGTTTCTCAAGAAACTCAAGAGAGCCGAACGTATAGATTTGTACATTCTACGTGTCCAGTGTAGTATCATATACATGTACTATGTACAGTAAACGGCCTTCAATGTTTAGTATATAGACAGCGAGACGAATCAGCAAACAAAGCATATACATGTAAGCAGGCGAACACTTAATTCATTATCCTACACTGTTCTACATGATGTACAGTGTAATGGAACGAATTAAAAGTTGGACCATTGGTTACAGATATTGAAATGCATGAATAGAGTTCCTGCGTGATAAACTAATATTTTTTTGCGGTTGTACAATTTTGTAGTAATTCTCTTTCCTCATTTTACTGCAAGTCTTCAATGCAGGGCGGATACCGTGTGACTGCACTACTTATTTAAGAACTACTAACCTATTATGAAACCCTACAAATTATTTACCCTCATTGCAACATGACTAAGAAATTACTAAGTATTTTATACTAGAATGAGCAATATTTGAGTTTGCTATTATTAGTATGTAATCTAGTAGATCCCCGTGTTGTGCTCGGCCCTGTGTTGTGCTCGGGTGTGGTTGGACCACTGCAGAATAGGGTAACCGCAAACAATCTGCTGCGCGTACATAAGAGGCGACTAAGGCAGGAGCTGAGGATGGTTAGAGGGGCCCACCTCACTATGAAATATTTTCCCCAAAGATTAAATGGTACTTAATCTATATAACTGAGGAAAAAACCGGAAACCACCTCAGAAGCCATATTTTTCCTAAGATATAGGCTACATTAGGTATAGATAAGGCATAGACTTTGTGAAGGAATTAACTTATTGATCTAAGAAGTGCTTTTATGGAGCGAGAAAGCAGACTTTGAGTTTGAATATGTACCTTGAACCTGCCACTTGGCAGTGCACAGAAGAATCTAGTAGACGTATTTTTCTTTGTAACAATAATTCCTATAATAATTTAAATTATGTATTTTAGCTCTCTTGCAATAATTGTATGAGAACCAAATTACAAATAAATCACAAATTGAATCACATACATAGGTCTTTGCTTGCTCATGAGCAGTTCCATTGGCAGTTGAAGACCCACCTTTTCCATCTCTCTTTTCCATCTAGAGCCCATGAGTTGAGACGTGCCCGTAAACCTACTTTTCTTTAATTCCATTTATCCTTAGACTAATTTTCTGGATTTAGGAATTAGCACCGTTTTTGTACCTTCTTTTAGCTCACCGGCTTCGATTTGTCTGAATAGTGCTCGATATTGTCGCTGATGACAGTAGCATTTTAATTGCTGCTATCATTATTAAAACATAATTTCCGCACCGATATAGGCCAATGTGTAAAATTAATAGATTAATGGTTTATTTAATATAGATTTATTACTGATTTACGATATTGATTCTATAATACGACATTATATACCATTCAGAATTAAACGAGTTGATAATACGAGTTTTATACAGCTGATGTAATATTCATGACTTTAAGATATAATATCGAATTAATAGCTTTATTATTGATAGATTTATTTTCAATAGCACTTTTCGATGTAATTGTGCCGATTTCACTATAGATTCTGTTGAGCAAAACATATCAAGATATTACAGAATGTCTCAATAGCGTAGGGGTAACGTCATGAAGTTTTAAATGACAAATCCTTTGGTGAATTGAACCCTCGTGGGTTCGAATCCCAGCCGCGCTGATCTGAGAGTAAAATCTCGGACATTCACTGGACTGGCTACACGGAAATGGAATAAATTGCTTAACTGTTTAAACATGTGGTATTAAAAAGTGATAGATATCAACATAGTTGATCATTTCACTATAATGCGTGTTTACGTTTACAGTTAAAACGCTCATTGTTAATATTATAAGTATATTTTTAAAATTAATATTAATTTGTATATTAATATTATTAATATTTTTACTATTATTATTATTATTATTGCTTTTATTATAATTAATATTTATAATATTTATACTATTACTTAATAAATAAAGTAACTTTCAACATATTTGAGGGTAATCCAACGTAAAGTACCATCACCGTAGCGAGATATTCAATTATATTGGCAAAATATTTATGTTTAAAAGGTCAATTTCTGCTGCATCACTAGTTTTTCTCTTTTATGAAAGTATAAACTGCCGTGTTGTACAGAATTTGGTTGTCGATTTTGTTGTGTGACTTTGCTACAAATCTCTTCATCTACTTTACGAAATTTTTCAGATTCAATTTGCAATAGTTTTCTTTAAATTAGCAAGATACGGCTTAAAACATCAAAATCTGACTAAATATTTACAATGCAACTGCTTGCACCTAGGAACATGGCCAATGTTCTTTACTTGTTCATTACATTACCATGACCGATTCTGCATTACGTGTATATTGTATATAGCGTCATTTTGTGTAATTGCATATTCTCTAATGCACATGTAGCTGTAGATTGGTGGTACAATGACTGCCTTTTGCTGATTTGCATGATTACCACAAGAAAATTTTAGCCCAATACAGAATCAGCGGATTAGGTCTTCTAAAGTGAGAAAGTGAAATAAGAGGTTTAATATTTTAATTTTTAGTTATCATCATCAATCGACCATTTCTTAAAGAGTTTCTAGGTGCAAACAGCTGCACTGGAAGTACGCAGACGTGCTTTGATATTTTAGGCCATATCCTGCTAATTTAAATGTTGAGTTTTATTATAATGCTCTAATGGCAATAGAAGCTCACTTGCTAGACAAGACACGTGGATTCGGTTCAAAAAGGGCACACTGTGATATTTAAAAGTATCGTGCCTTATACATTTACTGTGGATCTCCCTCTAGTGTTCTGATGAATATGGCCCAAGGCCATATTCCTACGCACAGGCTATTTTCAAGCTCCATATAAAGCTCTCAATTGATCAACGAGTTAATCACTAAAAGTCTGTGCCTCATTCGCACCTTAAAGTAGCCTTTGGCTTGGGAATATATGCTTTCTGATGTGGTTTCCGGTTGCAGTGCATCCAGCGACAAGTATATTATTATGATAACTTATACACTTCTAAATTTCAGTCATTCAGGTTTTATTGTCAGCTTGTAAATCTGAAGCTACCTAGCTTGTTCCACAATCTTTTACTTTTTTACTATGCCCGTCACTGACATGGCTTTCGAGTGAGGAAACTAACGTTAACCTTAGCTTTACCAGCTTTTTAATTTTAGGTTTATTTTAGCTTTTATTTCTTATCATTGCGATTGCCTTTTTGACTTAAAAGCAAATTATTCTTCTTCCTTTTCTTTTTCCTTTTCTTTTTCTCTTTCAAACATTCTGAAAAATCTAATCAAGGCAGGAACAATTGCAATAAATATTCTTCATATATCTAATTAAAAAGCACTTCATCTATCGGCAAGCTGGATCCCATCTGGAAGGCTGCGATTTATCCAATATTAGTTTGAAAAGCACGGAGTGACTGTTGGCATCTATCAAGCACATGCTTAGTTGCACCCGCTGTGTTTGAAAATTATGTATTTATTCGTGCACTGTCGTAGCCTGAATACTACATGAATGCGAGTAATTAATGTAACATGAAATGGCCGAGTACGTTTCATTAGCAGTTCAAACACGGGATATATATATATATATATATATATATATATATATATATATATATATATATATACTGTATATATATATACTGTATATATATATATATATATATATATATATATATATACTGTATATATATATATATATATATATATATCCATCTCTGACTCTCTCTTAGGGCACGGCACACTGACAGGTCCATGGTATACAACGCCTCCATTCATCTCTATCTTCCGTTTTCCTCCTCATGTTCATATACGAGTGGATCTTTAAATCATCTATAAAAAGCTGGTAAAAGCTAAGGTTAACGTCAGTTTCCTCACTCGAAAGCGATGTCAGTGACGGGCGAGCCCAGGATTTGAACCCGCATCAACTGATCCGCGGTCGAGTATCTTACCGACTTCGCCACTGGCTCCAGCCACTTTTTATAACATTCCTTGTGATGTACCATTATTCTTGAGGGATTCTACTTAAGACGAGGTGGGCCCCCACCTATGCCTTTCTCAGTTTCGACTAATATTTACTGGACAGGGGCGTCATTCCCTGAGAAAAAATCTTGTTTACACACAGTATTGCATTTTGCATTTCAGATTATGAAATAAATTATTACTAACATATAACTTCATTATAAATAAATTATTACTAACATATAACTTCATTATAAATAAATTATTACTAACATATAACTTCATTATAAATAAATTATTACTAACATATAACTTCATTATAAATAAATTATTACTAACATATAACTTCATTATAAATAAGTTATTACTAACATATAACTTCATTATAAATAAATTATATTTTAAAAAATTTCACTAGAAATGAATAAGAAAGTTACAAAACCGAGCATCATTTCATTTAAAAAAGTGCGCAATATGAAAAATTTGAAAGAAATTAAACTTTAATTTGAATTGGAAAATATGCCGGTGAGTGGAATACAAGCTTGGTACTACTTTAACCTGGAACAATGTGAACTTTGTTCTCTAATCATTTCCCAGCAGGCTCTGAACCTGCAGATTGGAGTGAGGGCTGTTATCTAGGCATTACTTCATCATGCACACGTATATAGGTTGCTAGTCAAGGGCAGGCTGTAAGTATTTCATTACAATCCAATCAGTTGTTCATAACAACCTGTTTGTTATTGCTGAGCGCAGATTTGCAGCTCGCATTACTTTTAAAGTTGTCTTATTCGTTGTGCCCTGAGGCTTAGGCCGGTCTATGGTACTATGAGTTAATCTGGCGTGCGTACGAGAGTTACTATGAGTGCCTGGTTATAAACTATTTCGTAGATTAATGGACACTATTTATACAAAATTACAGATTGTTGCTAAAATGAAATCCCCAAATATTGAGCTTACTTTATATCTCGATTAATTGCATATTTCGTGGCCATTTTTAGAGTAGCTTCTGATATAATTGGAATGCTTCTTGATTAGATTTTATATCTAAATATTATTGATATTCGAGATAGATTTAAAACCTGCTTTGTTTTAATTTGCAACTCTCTTTTGTTTTGTGACTGTACCTGGAGATCCATGGGTAGAATTAATTCTATGTCTATAAGTTCAATACAGATACTTAGTTTTATTCGATATTAATTGAAAAGTTTTTGATTTAAAATAGGAAATATTTCTTTATCTAAGAGGACATTTGTTAGTATTTAATCTTTGCTTTTTATTACTGCATTTAAATATAGGCTATTTGAGGATTAAATAGGGTTACATATAGGCCTACATATGGGTCCATGCATAGGTTTTATGTTTACGAATATAATTACGCTGTCTCAGAAACGAAAAATAAAGGTTTAAAATGAAGTTTAATGACAGTTTCCTGACTGGGAGCGTGTCAATGATGGATCGAGCACCTAATTTTGAACCAGCATCTATTGACATACTGATCCGTAGACCGACACCAAACCAATCATGCTACGGGCTTAATCATTAAACTATCTCATACTTTTAGATATATTTGGAGCATGCAATTTTTGACACAGTCTGTATTTGTGATCGCAAAATCCAATTGATCGTAAGAATTTATGAAACAAACTGACCAGCCCTATAGCTAAGCGCTGTAAAAATTGAAATGGAGTTTGATTTAGAAAGACAACGGGATAGATAGAAATTAGTTTATTTATCTAATACTTGGTTTTAACTCAACAGCAGAGCATCGCATCATATACAGCAAAATACAATTAATATGTACAAAATCAGGGTACAATTAGGTCATGCCCTAAGGTACAATGCATTTCACATAAAAACTTGTAAAATATGTCATACTTTGAGATAGAAATGAGCTTATTAAGCAGCATAAATTATATCTAAAACTAAAATACGAAAGACATAGTTTTATAATAATGAAATTGGATATACATGTATATATTTAAATGGGCGTTCAGATGGGCGTATATTTGGTATGTAATAATATTATAATAAGGCAGGCAATAAGGTTGCTAGATAATAGAACAGTCATACAAGTAGTTAGATAACTTAGATCAATCTAAGATCTGAGCTGAATCTCAAATAGTTGTTTTCTTCTTTAGAGTTCTTTCCATTCTTATTTATATCTGTAAGAGTTTATATGGTAGCGCTGTAGTGGCCGATATAAATCTACTGTCACCTATTGTCAGTTTCAAGCAAACAATTTTGTGATTACGCCCGGAGAATAGGTCGATTCTGCGATTAGATTAAAATAATTATGACTTGTGGCAGTAAAATCTTAAAAACTCATTAAGTTCTAATCACACGAGTTAAAAATACAATCTTGTAATTAAAAAAATCGCAAAAATTTCAATTTAAATATACGCATGCTATGCTGCATTTAAATGCATTAGTTCAATGGATGACCGGAATAATATAGTTAGCAGATAAATATGGTTTCTGTAATGCCTATTATTATTGTCTGAAAGCTTTGTCATAGGTCTATATATCGCACATACTGTGGCGCAACCAGAAAAGAATTACGGAGGGGACTCAAACTTTTTAACTACTACTCTCAGCTCCTAAACAGTGGGCCATAATTGAACCGTATCCCACCAGCACCGTACTCCTATACCCATAGCAATACACCCATACCCTACACCCATACCCTACACCCATACCCTACACTATACCATACACCCATACCCTACACTCATACCCTACATCCATACCCTACACCCATACTCTACACCCATACCCTACACCCATACACTACACCCATACCCTACACCCATACCCTACACCTATACCATACACCCATATCCTAAACCCTACACCAATACCCTACACCAATACCCTACACCCATACCATAAACCCATACCCTACACCCATACCATACACCCATATCATACACCCATACCCTACACCTACACCCTACACCCATACCCTACACTCATACCCTACACCCATACCCATACTGCAGGCAGGTTATAGGTAGAAGAGCATTGTGTCTATGGGGAGCGGAAATGTAATTATTAGTGGAGAGCGAAAAGTGGGGCAGCGAAATAGGGTGGGAGAGTGCGGGGGCTTCTCCTCCCTCCCCGAATGGTAAATTGGTTGAAATTATTGAGAGAAGGGTTAGATTTTAAAAGCATTTTATAATGAATACTGTTGATTAATTTGTATTTTGAATTTGTCATTAATAAGCCTTTTCAAGTATGCATCATCATTATATCCGCCAAATATGCATAAAATAGTCATGATCATAACTCATCTGACTGCATGAATACTAACATTTGAACAGGTCTGAATAGTAAACTACAGGGCGCTTCTGAGACCTAGTGCACCCATCTTTGATGCTTTAGAAAAGATACTAAATTATTAATACCTGAAATATTAACGCATGGATTCGTATACTTAAAATCGTTTTAAATTCGTATTAAAGGAAACGCTTGCAATTTTTGCATTTTGTAATGATTTTCTCAAGTCATTATATAAATAAACATAAACTGTGTGAACCATTAAATATGTTACATAGAAATTTCAACTATATGTTATTGGCATTTTAAATTTTAATTTCATTTAAATTAAAATTTAATTTAATTTTAATATTTTCATTTTTAATATAATGTTAGGTTCTATATAATAATAATATATGTAGTAACATAAGTTGCAGGTTTTATGTTACCTTTAATTAGTCTCTAAGAATTTATAATGCTGTGTTTAAAGGACATCAGAATATTACTGATTGAATATGCTTAATTTTTCTTTTAAAATAGGCCCATAGATCCAAAGTTTGTATTTACTATAGTATAGACTAAATCAAATATCAGAATCGCCTTTAGAGTGAAGTCAATCAATCTAATAAAACTGTGCGAAGTCTTAAATACTTAACATAGACATTACTTCTGTATGTTATTATCATGTGTACTTTAGGCCTATTGGGACATATGCTTGATATAAAGTGAATGATATAACCTATAGTATATAGCCTTCTCGTTTATATTTTATAGAATATGTAGTTTATGCTTTTATGATATACTAAGATATATCATATATTAGCGATATATATCTATCCAGTCGTCTTTGACACCCTTTATTAGCATGTAAATGCACATTTCTTATTAGTATTTAATAAATAAATGACAGCAATATTATACGAATACTTTTGTACTATAATTATCGTAATTCCCCGTATTGTGTCCGGGTTATTTGATGAATGGACCAACCGTGTACTGTACGTGTCGTAAAAGGCGACATAAAAATAAGATCCAAATCAACGTTAGAAAGGGCATGCGGTTGATGAGCGTCTAGGATCCAGAAATTCTAGGTTAAACTATGATTTTAGGAAAGAGAATGATGATGATGATGACTATAATTATCGTAATGTAATTATTTATAACAATTTATAATCATAAGATCCATTACTTTTAATTGCTCTACACGAAAAAAAAGTTAATTTAGCATCTATAATTAATAGAAATGATTAAATTAATGAATTTACACTGTCGCATAGATTTGCATTCTAATTTGGTTAATAGTCTGTTGAGCTTAACCTTGATCTACCCCTGAATGGTACTCGATAGTAGCACTCTAATTGCGTTGTTGTTGTTGTTGTTACCCTCACTAGATTCCTTTACCAATGTATGCATGCTTGATACATCTGTATGAGAAGTTACATACCACCGTATCATATCAAAGCTGGCTGCAGTATCATTTAACTATGCTTCAATCAATTCTGATAACATATCGTCAACCTGGTAAGGTTTATAGCGTGCACCGGCATTGAGATTTATCAATCTTGAGCAGATATCCGCACTAATAGTGGTCTGATAGTGGATCCCACTTCAACGCGGAGGGGACACATAGCTTTACATTATTGTTAAGAGTGAATATCACGATGCTCTATCATCTGAGATAAACGCGGTATACGCTATAATAATCGTTATAACTTAGCTAAATTAGTTCAAGGGTCAATTAATAAGATAAACAATAATTTACAGCCTAATCATAATTAGCAGAGAGTTGATGACAAGGCAAATTAAGAATTGTCGTATCAATATCTAACCCGTCATTCGATTCAGAGATCGGACCGGATGTAATATTTAGTAACTCGGTAATAAGATTTTGAAAGTTTCAATTCAAAGAGTGATCAATATTGAAGCAATTCGTTGATTCCATGAGAGAGCATCTCTAGGATATCCTCTTGAATTTTTGAATCCGAGGATAAATTGGCATTATGGCTTTCTACTACAGCGTATGGATTGTTATATTATCTATCTGCTGGATGCAAAGCTCTGCAATTCCTCAGCCAGGTAAACTTTCTTTTTATGTAACATTTAAATATATAGACTTAGGGATTACCCATTTAATACGTTCACATAGCCTACTAGGGAGTAGACATAGGGACCAGCCTTTAAAGACGTCCAGAAACGAGGCGGTAGACATAAGGATGACGCATTAAAGACGTCCACATACTAGGGGGTACATATAGGCTAGGCCTAACGGAAATATTGCTGATCTGTGAGGATGGGGTGAAATAGACCTGGCGTCTGCAAAACTGAAATTATTCAACTAGAAAAACAAGTCCTTACTCAATTACTAATTTCTCTAAGCATCGAAAGACATGTTAGAAAAGGAATATCGCGCTAGATTTAAATACCAAGATATCAAATTGGATAAAATGGTTGTCACTCTCCTTTTCTACCTATAATTGCTTTCTCATACCTCATGTCGATGCACAATATACATGTATTATCGTACGCCCACCTGTATGCTGCATGTGAATTTTTGTGCTAGAAGGGTTGATGTGCACTCCTGTAAACATGAGAATGGACAGTCAGGTTGATATTATAAGGTTGATATATTCGAATCGTCAACAGAAACTGGAAATTTGTGTTAATTTATTCGACGAAAAAATGGATATCTATCAATATTTTGGAACAGTTCTATCTGATAATAATTGTTTAGATAAATGCTCCCAGTATTGAAAATCCTTTATTTTCAATTTATGTGAGCTAGATAGGAATTATAATAGGAGAATGCGAGCTTGTTAGGAATTATTATAAGTGGTTTATTATAATTCCTATCAAGGAATTTTAAACATGTTTTAAAAACAATTCTCTCTCTCTCTCTCTTAGTGCACTGCCTACTGGCAGGTCCATGGTACATAACGCCTCCACTTCTCTGTCTTCCGCCTTCCTCTTCATTTCCACATATGAGTGGGTCTTAAAATCATCTAACATACCTAATCTCGGCCTGCCCCTGCGTATTTTTACTTCCATTCTACCTTCTATGACCTCTTTTAATAGACCTTCCCCCCTCAGAATGTGTCCTATCCATCTCTTCTTCCTATTTCTTAATACATATATCAACTGTCTATCTGTGCCAATTCTCTTCAGGACTTCCTCATTTGTAACCTTTTGAGTCCAGCTAATCCTCTCCATTCTTCTCCAAATCCACATTTCCAATGCCTCCAGTTTCCTAATATCTTCTTTCCCTAAGGTCCATGTTTCACATCCATACAATAGCGTGGTCCAAATCAAAGTTTTCACTATCTTTGTCTTTGTGTCTTTCTTTAGACTTTTTGTTAATAGTTCTTTTCTACTACCAAAGGCCGCTTTTGCTTTGGCAATCCTACTGCATATTTCCGTCTCACATTTCCCACCATCGGTTATAGTATGACCCAAATATTTGAAACTCCTTACCTGTTCCAATTTCGTACCATTTATTGTGATATTAACTTCACCTTTATTATTGGACACTCTCATAACCTTTGTCTTTTTTATGTTAATCTTCATGCCATATCTTAGGACCGTATCATTCAGCCTATCCATTATCTTCTGCAATCCAGTCTCGCTGCCCGCTACCATTCCTTGGTCATCTCCAAATCTACAAATCGTACATCTTGTAACAAATTCCCTCCTACTTTTATTTCTTCTTTCAAGTTTTCCATGGCTTCCTCCATCATTGCCTCAGCGTAAATGTTAAACAGCAAATGTTAATTTTTAAATTTTAAATGTTTAACATTTAAAAACAATATACTAATAAATTAAATCAAACTTTATGTTTTAAAGTAATTCAATATCAATAAACGGCATAGGAAATTAAAACAACTTCTGAGATGCTAATTAGAATGTAGCAGATCAGAAGTTGTTAGAAAACAGAGATTAACATTGCTCAATTAGTTTGAGCATGCACTCCTGAATGAGCCGAGATCGGCACAGAGTTATACTTAAAACGAGGATCTGTTTAATGTTGACCACAGATAACTGTTTTGCTTCAATTTTGCAATAGGTGAATTGATATTTTATAATCTCTTTAGTAGCCTACTCGCTACGATTAACTCTTGTCGAATTTGACAACCTGATTTTCTTTTTTGAACTAGCTCTAAAGGACTTCATTTTACACTGCCAAAATTGTTAAATTTTATCTTTAACAAGCCTAAAGTTATTTCGCAGCCTGCTTTGAAACAACTTCAATCAATTTTTGAAAATTTTTTAGATACTAATATTTACATACTGGGTATTCAGAATGATAATCACCAATAATTTAGCTATTCTAATAAGTAGTAATGTTACGTTTTGTTATTTGTCATTAATAACAGAACTGAGAGCGAAGACGCCGTTCAGTTTTGACGATATATTTGAACCGTCATTGAGACCTAAAGGATTCTCTCCCAGATGGATTCCAGGTAATTTACAACCCAAACACTACTCTTTTATTTTGGATTATCTACTTAAATATGGACATAATATCGATACCGACGAAAGACATATCAAGGAAGGAATAAACTCATGATGTCACAAATCGGTTAAAACGTTGTTAACTTGTTATTATTAAACATCGACTTAAATATCTTTTAGATCCCTTTCGGCCTTAGCAGATGCAGTCATTACCTCGGATTTAAAAATGGTGGCATAAGACCTGTAATCTCATGCCCGTTCAAGTCTAAAAGTAAGTATCAAATCTAATTAATCGAATGACAAGGTTTAGTGAACTATTTTACAGGAGTAATTACTTCATTTTCATAGACTGTTTACTGCAGTATCTATGATAAATTGATTCTGAACCGCAGACTAATTCATGAGATATCTCGAATTATACAAAAGGGCAAAAATATAATATAATAGTGCCGAAATTTACAAAAAATAAAAATACATTAGCTTCTTTGACCGATAACTAATGAAATTAATAATGTATCAAGACTAATTACCGAATATAATGGATATTAAGTAAGTATGTTAAAATATCTTATCCTTAGTACTTAATGTTTTATAAACATTAATTATAATATTTTGAAAACTTAACTCTAAAAATATCAGCTAATTAATTATATGTCAAGTTCTATTTGATGAAGAATCAGTGACTAGTTGATATTGTTTTAAAGAATACTTAATAAAGAAGTAAATTTATTCGACACACTATTCTTCAAGATAAAATTTTTGAGCAAGATGTTTTCTATACCAACCAAAGAAAGCATTGACATTTATTGTGTTATAAAGATATGCAGCTTCATTTCTATAATACCCGTTACTAATTATGTAACTAATTAATTACCGTAACGTAGTTAATTACAAGATATTGAATTATTGTCAGAAGTAGTCATTTGTTTAAATTCGCACTTCAAGCATTTAAGTCGTTTGCAAGACTTTGACACCCAAACTCAAGTGAAAAATCCCGTTTGAGTTTATTATTCAACTACTGTTTAAAAAGATTTTTATCATGCACTACTCTTTATTAAATGTGAACTCTAGTTTGGCAAGTCGATGGCACAAAAATACATATTCACTAATAACATTTATATTATAGCATAATAACATTACATTAGTCACCATTAGCAGATTTCCAATAGTTCTAGGTCACCATGACTGGGGTTATAAGCTGTAATAAGCTGTAATAAGCTGTAACAAGCTCTAATAAGCTCTAATATGCTTGAATAATCTGTTATAAGCTGTAATATGTTGAAATATGCTGAAGCAAACTGTTATAAGCTGTAATTCCGTCATACTATTCTGCTTAATAATAAGCAGCTTCACAAAATAACTACAAATTTATATTCTAATGAATAATTTTAATGACATTTATATTGGCTGTTGTACAATTAATAACCATGTTAAGATTTACAAAAGAAGAATAAAGTTAAATATAACGACTGTCAGTAACAAAAAGTTATTAACGACAGTAGACACAACAATAAGAAAAAAAAGCAATTGAAACGAACTTAACTATCACCATGTTTTCTACCAGTTAAACGCAGGTTAAACATGCTAGTAGAGATAAGCCTATTTATGTATAAATTCGTTTCTTGTTTAATTTTGTCTGTTTCTGTCTTTGTTTCTCTATTTCCATTTTTATACCTAATTACGCCGTATATACACTAAAGTTAAGTCACTACAGACATTATATCATAACAAATGCTTTCATGCGGTAAGTACAAATGATTAATCGCCTCTCTTTCATATATTGTGCATGCATATCTCTTCATTATTCAAAGAGGCCTACAGTACTTAGTAGTTTCTAGAAAAATAGTTTCTATAACAAATTTATATTATTTGTAGTTTCTAAGTAGTTTTAAGTTTAAATTGATAAACTTTGTAGTTTTAACTTTAAATTTATTTGTAGTTTCTATAACAAATTTCTGATTATTCGCTATGTTCTGTTGCGCGCTGTTAGAAGAGAACGCCTTCTATTATCGCTCACCGGACACTTTGGACGTGATGAAGTATGACGCTGCAACTGGAGCACAGGAAGTCCTAGTGTCCGCACAGAAGTTTGTACGTATCAATAAATTAAAATGTATCAATCAATTAACACGCTTTTATGCACTTGTATACATATGCAGACTAAATAAATATGATGTGTTGTACATAAAATATTCTTTTATAAAGATAATAACGCTGAATGTACTGCGTTGAATTTTATAACTCTCATGGATTTAAAGCGTCATTAGGAAACAGGAATCTCATTAAACGATCGATTGTCCATCAGTAAATAAATCAATGAATCGGTATTGATATATGGCTTAATTAGTCTTAACTCACTCTCAGTCGTGCCATAGGAAAAGCACCGGATGGTCCGCTGGAAACCTGACCGAAATGACAATCTAGAAAATTATTACTGGTTACAATATAATTATAGTATATCAAAAACCTTTTGAAGAGAAGGACTTCGGTCTGTTGCACTTGTGTCTAGATCACAGAAACTTGAACTTCATATTAAAGAATCTAAGAGCCACTTAAAAATGCGATGTGTAGTAGTAGTCATTAGCGTATTTCAATAATTAAACTGCTGTAAGCTCCGTGCAAACAAACAATAAATATTTCACATAATTTCTATCAGTGAGGTAGATATAAACTTTATTTCACGATAGTAACGAGGCATTCAATCCGTATAATGCAAAAAACTTGAAAATGGGCATAAATATGCAGTTATAAACGTATTAAAATATATACAAAATGTATGCGTTCGAAATTATTATACAGGCTCATACTGAAAATCTACAATAATAATATCAATAAAGGTTTAACGTCCGTTTCCTCATCCAGGGATGATGTCAGGTACGTCAAATTACAATGCATATAGTGTCATACATTCAATAACCAGTAGATACAGCATTTTAGTTAAAAGGATCTACAGGAGGTCAGCTACTTATCAGAGAGCCTAGAGCCTAGGGTTTTCGGTATCAGGGTTTTGTGAATGTTCAGTGTCAACAAAATTACAGGCGCTAATCAGTCCGTCATCTTTGACTCTTTTAATCTCTCTACTTCAAGTGAATAATTGATATCTTTAATGTATTTCACGATGATATTAAACTGCAGCAGAGACAAAAGGATATAGTATTAGTTCTATGATAAATATAGCAGAAATTAATACTATTTACAATTTTCGTATAGTTCGCTATTATTATAAAGAATTAAATGTATGATGTGTACATTACATTGTGCTTCTAGTCCTAATTAGTGTTCATCAAAGGCTATGTAGGAGACAATATAATTATTGTCGATTTGCTTAATTTGAATTTAGGCACAATAACATTTAAACTAATGTAATTTATTTCGGTGAAATATTTTATTCAATAATTATTGAATAAAATATATTGAGCCAAATACTATTGGCTCATTATAAATTCAATATAATTAACTCTACTAAATTCTATTAACTCTAGCAAAGAGTAACTGTTTTTGTTGTTCCGCGCAGAATGAAAGCGGCGCCAACACTTACTTTATGTCTGCCGATCTCACTCATGTACTGTTCGCTTACGATATAGAATCGGTAAGTTTCGTTTTACAATTATCTAGAAATATATCTTTAGATTGAATTTTATATTTTATCTCACTATATCTGGTAATATCTCTCCTAAAGTTTCTGTATTAATTATTAGATTATTATACTCATGTGTCTGGTTCATGACCTACAATTCATTCATTTTTCAACCGTCGTTTCACTCAATATCTGTCTCTAGAACTTTGACCATCACTCGGATTTTGTTAACTTTACTGAAAAATTAACTAGATTATGTAGTAACTTACAATTTTCTAAATTAATTAGTTATATTTTAACATCTATCCACTCGTTAAGTTTGCTTTTCTATCATGGAAATGGAGAATAAAGATTATATATTAATAAATATGAATAATGATTAGTAACGGGCAGCCAATATCATCCATTTTATGAGTTAAGGACCAGTGTATGGTATCAATAATAACAATGTTCCTAAACGTTCAAAACCTCAGGTAAATAAAAATCAACATGATCATGACTGTCAGAATAAAAACAATGATTTGGCAAAAAGGATAAAGGCCATAACATCTGGATTTAAGGATCTCTTCTCTCCTTCAATGCACTGCCAAGTGGCAGGTTCAAGGTACATATTCATACTCAAAGTCAGCTTTCTCGCTCCATAAGAGCACTCCTTAGATCAACAACATAATCCCTTCACAAAGTCTATGCCTTATCTATACCTTATGTAGCCTATAACTTGGAAAAGTATGGCTTCTGATGCGGTTTCCCGTTGCCTTCCTCAGTTAGATGGATTAACTACCATTTCATCCTGGGGAAAATTATTTCATGGATATAGCTATTAATTAAAATAAATTAAATTATTATGACGTATTAGATTAAGAGTGAATGTCTGCATATATTAAAGTTTCAATTTTTACAGTTAATTAAGGAGTTTTGAGAATATTATGCTGATTAATTGGTCTAGGACTATTTCTCATTTAATATTTTTCTTAAAGTTTTACTTTTTCTGTTGCACTGTTTATATTGTGTGTATGTGATGTGATGTATGGGCTACTATGCCTGAATTAAACTAATAAAAAGTAATTATCTTTAAGTCATCGATAAGTTATTCGACATTGCAAATTTCATTGAGGAAAATAAAGTGAAATTTTGAGTACTTGAATTAAATTTATCAAATTAAATAGATTATTATGGATTATTTTATTCATTTTATTTTACTTGAATTAATTATTTTATGTAAGTATTTAAATTTACCAACATCAGAAAGGACATTCGGTTGGTGAGCGCCTAGGCTACATAAAGTGCTACAAAAATTTACACGAATGGATTTAGAAAGTCTGTTCGTGTCCCGACCCTGATTAAACTGGGATTTAAGGGAAGATGATGATGATTATGAAGTAGTTAAATTTAATGTTGAGATAATTTTGTACATCTCAGGTTTGGAGACATTCATTCAGCGCCAGGTACAAAATACTAAACATAGCCACTGGGTTAGTATATCAGATTTATCAAATTTAATACCATTTCTGTATCAGTCTATAAGTTCACTTCAGGTTCCTGTAAAATTGGTTAGTCATACCATTTGATTAACCCTTTAATCTATGATGTTAAACTTAATATGATTCAAGCTTAAAAATCAGAATTTTGTTTTAAAGCAGAACTTCGGAAACGGTTGGAAACAATTGCTCAAGTTTGAAGTAGTTTGAACCAATTTCTTCATCTTATTTCTTATTGTGTTGGTATCTAACATTTTTATAACGGATCCTCGCCTGAATCGAATGAATATGACTGTGCACTTACTGATAGCGTTTTAAAAATAAAAATAAAAGTTTTGCTACCTCCATTTATGACGTACACATAATTTTATTATATCTGAAGTGGTCATCTATGACGATGTACTGGATAGTTTCATCAAATGTTAATATCTTTAGACATCTAGTTTAGAGAATCTTGCACTTATTAACGCTTGGAATGTCTGAAATCTCTGATAAGTTCGTTCGGAAATAGAATGTGCGTGTGTGCATGTCACCCTAGAATTTGACGCATTTATAATTTCATCGGTTTTCTGTACCAATAACACGGGCATTGCTAGCTATCTTCAACTCTCTTAATACTCTTAAGATATCTACACAAAGTGATTAATGCAATGAACTGTAATATAGTTGGTTGTGAAAAAGTTAAAGCTAAACAAAAAGTAACTATATGAAAATAATTTCGTTGTCCAACAAAATTGAAATTAAATATTGTAACGCTAAAAAATAGACGAAAAGGAAGAGAAAGTGGTAGTGGTTTGTTAGTGGTGCCAAAGCGCTCAGTCTTAC
Organism: Enchytraeus crypticus; assembly: GCA_905160935.1. Lineage (NCBI taxonomy): Eukaryota > Metazoa > Annelida > Clitellata > Enchytraeida > Enchytraeidae > Enchytraeus > Enchytraeus crypticus. The sequence goes on from CAJHZI010000718.1 coordinate 1,324,620, forward strand.
AATCATCGGCACTGCAAATACATCTTTAGAAGATGCTTAGTGTTAGTCCCAAAATTTAGATTCATTCAACACCCTCTTGTAAGCAAGATTCCAGCTGACAACCTGCATGTGGATTGGAAGACAGGCTGGTGCGCCCTCCCATGAGAGATGACGCCGTGAGTGTGACAGAAAAACAGAGAGAGAGAGAGAGAGAGAGAGAGAGACAGAGAGAGAGAGAGACATAGAGAGAGGGAGAGAGAGACAGAGAAAGACAGAGAGAGAGAGAGAGAGAGAGCGAGAGAAAGAAGAAAGAAATGCGAAACCGGAGATTCTGTATGTTAAGATAACCATAAAAATTACTTTATGCCCTTTATACCCGACTATATTATATTAGAAATGCAAATGGATTGTAAAAAAATGGATTTCGGGAAGGTGAGTTTTGTTCATGATCTATGCTGTATATTTGTCCGATTTTAGTGTTTATCTTTTATCGTCGTCTATTTTTACCCTAATACCTAAATAACCTGTATGATTGATGCGAGAATGATAATATATTTCTGTTGCAGAATTATAGTTGATTTCCCTACACAAGAAGACCCGGAAAGACCACAATTCACAGGACGTCTAAGCTACGCTCAGTGGGCCCCGTCATCGAACGCTCTGGTTGGTTTTACTTGACGCTAATGTCAGTTACGAATCTTCTGCATTTTCTTACAAAAAATGTGTGTAATATTGTTTTTGTAGACCAACAGTGATGAAACTCGTCAATTAATTTTGCATTGACTGAAACGTACTTAATCATTTGATATTTCTGTGCTTAATATTATTCAAATGTATGTAATAAATAACATTTGAAACGGAAATAAAGTGCATAAAAGCTAGAGTTTTAGTTTGTAAGTTTTCTATTTTCGAAGCCAGACACAAGATGATGCAATTACATGTAACTTCAGCTTTCATTGTTCTCATTGCTGTTCCTAATTCTTTTTATTCCAACTCACTAATACATCTATTTTTAATTTTCTTCGATAAAAATACCTGTAATTTATAAGTTAAATACAATAAAAAACTTTATATAAAATTATATATATATATTTATTTATTATTTAAGTTGAATTACTGAAAAATGCAATGATTGCAGTAACAGAATAATACTATTATTTGGTATTTGAAGTCGACCGAGTTAATAAAACCGCAGAGGCTGGGAGGATATATCAAAAGTTCGTAGGTTAAATGCCAGTTGTATTGAATTAATTAAAAACATGGATGTATCCATTAAAGTTGCATTGATGGTATACTGTTGCAGTCTTTTGTGTACGAGAACGATCTGTACTACCAGGCCACGCCCATCGCTACACCTCGACGTATTACCTCCGATGGTCATGAAACAAACATCTTCAACGGAGTGCCGGACTGGCTTTATGAAGGTTATATTAATTAATTAATTAATGGTAAAGCTAAAAAAGTAAAGCTAAGGTTAACGTCAGTTTCCTCACTCGAAAGCGATGTCAGTGACGGGAGAGCCCAGGATTTGAACCCTTATCAAATGATCCGCGGTCGAGTATCTTACCGACTTCACCACTGGCTCCAGCCGATATAGTGTAATGGATATATTTTAGTCAATTGCTATATCGATTACAGGATGCATTGCGTTAAAATAAAATAAAAAATAAAAATAAATAAAATTAGAAAATATTTTTAATAGATTTACGGTAGTGACTATTTATTGTTATCAACTTTTATTTAATATTATGCTCTCGACCCTGGTTAAACTGGGATTTAAGGGAAGATGATGATGATTTAATATTATGCTAATGTTTATTAAACATAATTTTTAATTAGTACGATAAAAAAAATCAATGCAATTGGAGTGCCGTTTATTCAGGTTCATAGGGAATCTTTTGAGATAGTCGGTTTCAAAATCCCGTATTATTTTGAACATGGTATTGAACAAAATAACGAAAATCCTATCGTATGTAGAACCTCCTGCATCAAATACACGATATCCGTGGGAACTATGAATATATAATGTTATCAATACTCTCTTTAATAGAATTCATGTAACTTTTGAGTGAACAAATATATAAAAATGAAAATGAAAAAAAAACATCGTATTTGATAATTAATTATTAATCCGAAAAAAGAAAGCGCTATAGAAGAGATTATGAATACTGGGGAACTGTTGAAGAACTCTTTCAGAATGAAGCTTAGCTACATTCATACTACAGTCATGCTACAGTCAAACCGTATATTACATTCTTAAGTTAATCTCTTAAAATAGCAGAAAGCTGATTGTAATCTATTCTGAATTTAATTTTTAGACTTAAGAAATTAAATATTAGCAAAGGCTTCCGCATCTATTCATTATATCTAATCTATTTTAGATTAGATATAATGAATATAATCTATTTTATATAATGAATATAATCTATTTTATATAATGAATATAATCTATTTTATATAATGAATATAATCTATTTTATATAATGAATATAATCTATTTTATTTTCAAATCAACAAGCTGCGCTGATTAGAGAGTAAAATCTCTGACATGCACTGGACTGGTTACACGGAAAATGGTCTATATTGCCTAACGATTTAAACATGTGGTAATAAAATTGATAGATATCAACACAGTTGGTCATTTCACTATATTGCGTGTTTACTTGTACTTCTTTTATTTTCGCAGAGGATGTCCTTGGAGACCGGGTTACCCACTACTGGTCTCCGGACAGTAAATACATTTGCTATGCTCGCATTAACTCCACTGATGTGCCTTTCATCAGCTGGCCAGTGTACGGTGACAAGACCAACGTGTATGGTGGCACTAGAACGATTCGCTATCCAAAGGTAGGGTATTCTAAAATTTGTCTGTTTGTATTGTAGTGCACCCAAACGAAATAAACATAGTTCTCTCTCTCTCTCTCTCTAAACAACTTGTTTCTATGCATCAGAAGTTACGGTATTTGACAAGGCAGAGGTACATAGTTAGAATCTGCACATATCCATACTCTTTCAACTAAGAAGTTTGCCCTATCAAAGAGTCTCTAGCAACTATTTCAAAAAGGTAGACATAAATTCTGGATTTTTTCGAAAACTTGTCGCCTTCTCCGAAAAAATCGGTGTAAGGCAACTATCTTATTACAAGAGAGTTTGTGGTTCCTTATAAGGAAACCCCAATTGTGTGTTGATGCTTTGATTTATGCTCACTGCCATTTACTGCAAATAAAGATTTTATAGGTAAATAAGATTTTCTAACCTTAATGCAGTTTCAGCGTTTGGCTGAAAATATGATTTATGAAGATATTTCGAAATGCCATTCGCAGATCCTGTTTTAACGCCTTCAACGACACTTGAGGCATTTTCGAGTCTATTTGACAGTGACGCAAAATTTGACAAAACTCATGTCCACTAAGCTTATTGTCATTCCACGATCACTTGTTATGTGTTGTTTATGATTTATATCTAATTCTCAGCCATTCTATTATCTTTTTTTATTTAAAACGGCGGAAAATTGCGTATCATCTAAAGTAAAAATTAGCCTACCATAAATATCACGGTTCATGCAGCCTATTGTATAATTTCTGGGCATGCAGGGTGATTAGAACTTTGCAATTATTGTCTTATTGAAAATACATATATTTATTACCTTTAATTACTTGTTTTCATGTATTCAGACGAGATGCATAATTTTAAAACGACTTTCAAAGTGACGATATTCCTGAAAATAATAAACTAAGTTTAAGGTCAGTTTCCGCATCAGTTTGTTACTATCCAAGTCAGTCGTGATGGAATGTGAACGCTTAGTGTGCTGTTGGTCAGGTAAGCATGCTACTAACTGGACTAATCATGCGAAACAAGATAGGCCTATAACTGAAATAATTAACACGTGGATCGAGTAACTTGACAGATCTTTTAATTTATTTTCAAGACAAAAACTTTGACAAGATTTGGCTAAGGAAATTTATATATATTCGGTGAATTAGCACTCATTCGACGTATTGCATTATTTTACTTAATAGCATTTCTAGATTATGTGGTCCTTAGTGAATATTACGGGAGGATGTTTGTAGGAATGCATAGGCCTACGTTGGATCTCATAGTTGACAGAGCTATCGAATGAAGGAGAGAGAGAGAGAGAGAGATAACGTTTTTTTAACAAGAACATTGCATTAAAGTAGTTTTATGAACTACTGTTGAATCTGTAAACTAAACTCGCGTTGAAAAATTAAAAATCATAGGCCCATATCGCATTGCCTGGCATGGATATTTTATGTAATGCCTTTCACTGTACCACATCTTCAAACGAATTAAACCAGTATTGCTAGCGCAACAAAATCATTTAGCTGCACTAAGACATACGATTTGATAAAGCGTGCATATAAAAATGAAAAGCAGAGGTTATAGATACTTCGAAGAGTTATATAGGACTAATATCAACTTACAAATCTTGTACATTGGATGCACATCGAGAAAGAGAGAGAAATGCTTCATTTAGCATCTCTTTCCATTTGACAATATTTATAGGGTCTAATACACATGAAGCTGCGCATACCATTATGTTTGCTAGCTATTATTACTTCGTCGTTTGATGTTTCTTGATGTTCACTTAGCAGTTTTATAGATAGCAACATGTACAAATTTTGAAATAGTAAATTACAAATTTTACATTTTAGTAAGTTAAAGATTAGCTGACTGACTAATAAGGTTATATTTTCAGCCTGGTGACGTGAGAGAGGGAGAGGCGGGACCTAACTCTGCAGCAGAACTGTTTGTGATTGACGTCACTGATAACGCGTCGTCATCGAAAGCGATTCCACCTCCAGCACCTCTTAATACTCAGTGGGTTCCGTGAAATGTTCCGCTACAATATATATTATTAAGCTTCAAAGAGATCTATTTATTTACTTATTCTCATTTATTTAATTTCAAACCAAACTGTTTTTAGACAATATACATAATAATGGAGATGACAAATAGTGTGTGTTATGTCCAAGTTGCTTGAAGATTAGACCAACCATGGACTGCACGTGCCGTAAAAGGCGACTTAAAAACTAGATCCAAACCAACGTCAGTAAGGGCATTCGGTTGGTGAGCTCAATGGTCTCCTGAATTGCTTCAAAATGTAGACGAATAGAAATGCTTCTAAAGCGTTGCGTCTAATGTGTGGTAAAACTAGGAAGGACAGAATGGAAAATGAATTTGAGAATGAATTTGAATGTTGAGGGGATCGGGAATAGGTTGGCTCTGTCGAGATTGAGATGGTATGGGCATATTGTGAAAAAGGCAGATGAGGATGTAGTAAAGAGAGTTTGGAGGGAAGAGTTGAATGTCAAGCTAGAGAGAGGTAGATCACAATTATCGTGGGATATGGTGATTAAGAAGAACTTGAAAAATTAGGGATTGACTTACTGCTTGTATGGTGTGGAACAGATGGGATTGAAGTAAGTCTATTCGCATATCGACCCTGGTTAAACAGGGATTTAATGGAAGAGGATAATGACGATGATGACAAAAAACCAAGTTATACTTCCTCTATATGCATACTGAATAGTGGATTGCATTAAGATTCAATGAAAAAATTTCACATTAGGATCACTAAAAAAGGGTCAGTACGTACTCATACTATCTCGTGAAATCTTTTACTAGAATGATTCATTAGAATCCATTACAAAAAAATACTTTGCAATGTTAGGCTGATTTATCAATTATTCTACAAGTTCTTAATTGTGTATTAATTCTTTTCTTATGTACTTCAGCTTAGCCTCATTGAGAACTCCCTGTTATTTATTAGTGTGAAAACGGTCTTTCTGTCTTGAAATGAATGCATTATGATTTATCGATATATTTAGCAACGAATTCTCTTAGATATTTTATATGAATTTGTAATGAAAGACCGCAATACTAATTTGCAATACTGCTAAACAATATCTTGTAGTACCATACATGTACGTCTATGTAGTACTGATCACCTTTATGTAACACTGTACATGTACGTCTTCGACAATATTAAGCTATAATAGTGTTTCGTATAGTAATATTTAGATTTGATGTTAAGTACGATAAATGTTAGATATATAAAGTGCTTTTTTATTGAATTAGCATTAGCTTCGGTTTTAATAGTGAAAAGTCATGCTACGGGTGTAAGCCGAGCCATAATAGCATAAGAGAAATTCAGAAAAGTTAGTTTCAGTAAGATATTTAAACTGCAATTAACTCCTTTTACCATGCGCATATTCTAAATAGAAATAACTTGTTCAATTTTTAAAAGTATGAGCTTAGATTTTATAAATATAGTAGGCCTATATTCTTTTATTGTTTTTAATAAATTAAAAAAATGGTTTCGACTTTTCATATTTGGAATAAATTTGAAACAGGCTAGCCTGGTTTAAAAATCGGCCACTCGATAAAATGACATTAGCCTGACCTTATTGTATTATTTATAGTATAATTATATATCAATTATAATATTAATATTGCAGTATAATTATATATCAAGTTTAATATTAATACTATAGTATAATTATGTATCAATTTTAATTTTAACCGGAAAAGTTTGCCTATGTATTCATTCTCTGTGTTCCTCCCGTTTTATAGGAAATATTGAGATCTTTTCACTTGTTTAAACGACTGCTATTTTCAGGCAGCACTATTACTTTCAAGTAGTCTGGGGCAGCATTTCGACAGTATTTGTGACTTGGACCAACAGAGTGCAAAACTACAGTCACAGTGCCTCGTATGACGTGACAAGCCTTACACCGGAACCCCAATCAGTTAGTTATTGTTTCTTTGCTTGGGTTTCGCATGAAAATTGCATGATGATACCGTTGCCACTTTCGCTAATAACAAGAAACTTTAATGATTAATAATTCATTTACTTATCTTCTATTTAATACAAGCAAATTTGATAAAGCAAAACTGCTATATGATAATCTTAATGTGTAGCAAAATATTTTTGGCTGTTGAATGCTTAACAGTCCAACAACGGCGATCTTTGAAACTGGATTACCAAATTTCAGTAATGTGGTTAGTAATTACAGAAAAATAATTTATGTAAAACCGAAAGTACTAAGCTTCAGTGTTTTCGTGTGTGCAGCGCTGGTTACTTGGACTCAATATCTTTGTTGATCATTTTTCTGTTGTTATCTGTAGTTTTTAAGATGCACATCTTTGTTTGTGTATGAGGTGTATTTGTGATGTATGATCCACTTGGCCCGAGTTAACCAATAAATAAATGTCGTGTATTAGACAACAAGAGCAGTCTAGTCTATATAAATATGTGTATGCAGATTGAATAAAATCTCTGAAGTGTTGCTTTTCATAACTATGTCTATTTTTAAAAACCGCAATAATATTTTCAAGCTGCTATGTTATGGCTGCAGTCTAACTTCGCTAAATGAATGTAATAAATTAGAGTTGAAATAAAAATTCAGTTTGAAGGGCTATTGAATTGTAAAATTTATATGTATTACACGATTGTGATGAATATAACTCTGTTTATTATGGACTTACAATGTACGAGTACTGAGAAATCCGTATCTATAGGTCAAAGGTCAGAATTTAACCCCGAGAACAATGCGCACGCTCGCATCCGCCTTCTACTGCCACCCCCCGCAAAAGAATTTCAAAACCAATTGGTTTCTTAAGGAGATTCAGATGATGGGGGCAATCCAACTATGTTTGAATTAAAGTGACGCTTAAAGGTCACTTTAATCCGAGGGTATTGTAAGTTTATTCATAAATCAACGCCGGCTGTAATCGATACATTAACAAAAGAAACGATTACTTATAACCTTGGAAAGGAGAGGAGGAATTAACGAAAATAACAGAGACAGAAACTAAGCAAGTAGCACACGCGGTTGTCATGTGTGTAACCGTACAACCAAAACATATATCTTCGAACTCATTCGCGAGTACAGCAATTAACGAAGCTAGAGTTACATACTACACATATATGACGTACTCTGCGAAAAGTTACTTCTCCCTAATTACCGTACTCTACCAATATATCAGTTATGTAAGTTACTATCTGACAATTGATCTACAGGTGTCCATTCTTTGACAGGTCGATATCTCAGATTATAATTATCAGAGACATATTGAGATCAAACCTTCCAAATAGTGGTAATAGTAGCTGGAGCCAGTGGCGATGTCGGTAAGATATTCGATCGTGGATCTGAACGTGCAGGGTTCAAATCTTGGGCTCGCCGGTCACTGACATCGCTTTCGAGCGAGGAAACTGACGTTAGCATTAGCTTTACCATCTCTTTTAAAATCACATCACGCTTTCATTTACTAACTATCTCTCTTCTTCTCCGAACCATGCTTTTTACTCGAAAATTGCCTTTGAATGTTGCGCCTTGTGAAATAGTATCTCCTTTGAAATTCGTCATTTAAAGCCTTTTACTTCTTTTAAACGATCATATACAATTTTTCTCATGGACTCGTAACAGTGTCACTTTTGAACCGTTCTTCATATAATGATTTGCTATTTTATATTTGATATATTCGCTGATACGATGCTTGCATTGTATGTCGATCTGTATTATTTCATTATTTTTTCTATTTTTGCTCAAATAAACTCAACTCAACTATTTATATGATTTCTGTTTCAGGGGTTGGTGTATGAAGTAGAAGGGGGTTGGGTTGAATTGGTAAGTTTGCTTACTATCAAAGTTTCTATTAAACTAAGTTATATTCATAAATTCACAAGTGCATAATAACTAAATCATTGGCTCTGAAAGTCGAGGTGACACCGAAATGATCGAAAAATTAACTCAAAATGGAACATAAGTTAGAAGCAGTCATAAGGACCATAAGTAGTTAATATACTTTGACAAGAGACATTAGCTAGAGCACATTTTTATTACTTGCATTTGAAAACACTAACTAGAATATTTGGAATTACATTAAGGCTACTGAAGAAATTCATTGTTGAATGATATCTTTCAGCCTCCGGTGGAGCCGATATTTATCAGCCCGGATAGTTACATCACAATCCACTCGAGAGATCGAGGAGATTCTGGATCCTGGAGACAACTGGCGCTCTATTCCCATACCGTACGTATAGTTCTATTTTTATTGCAACAATACTGAATTACATGTATTCCACGGACAATCGAAATTTGTCAGTCAATGTTGAATGTGCTATCAAAGAAAATTCCGAAGAGAATGATATGGCTTACAAGTTACTGGATTCATTATTTAGGCTGTAAAATTTCCTTTTCATAGATAAGACAGATGAAGATGTTACACGGCCAGCAATAAAATAACCATAAAATAACCATAACATTGCATTCGATAACCATAAAATAACCAACCATCAACTGAATTCCAAATTCCGACAAATCATCCGCGCTTCTTTTAATTCCTTAATCATCATCACTAGTTTCTTGCGTTCGGAAGAGAACACAGGGCGGCAACATTCCTCCAGCCGATTCTATCATCAGCAATCCTTACAGCTTCTTCCCATGAAATGTTCAATGTTCTTAAATCTTTGATGATCGTGCTGAATCAAGTATTACTAGGTCTTCTTTTTTTCCTAGATTTGGCTTCCAGTTACTTGCAGTCTTTGCATATCGATCCTCAGGAATTCTCAATACCGCCATCGTTAACTATGAAATGTAGTTTAATTTGAGATCCAATACAGAGTTAAGTAGTCAATTTCAAATTTAAAAAGCTCTACCTACATGGAAAATGAAATAAATGCACAATTTTCAGAAGGCCGCCTTATTCTTCTAGTTGATATAAGGAACAAATATCCGTAAGACAGGTTATTGGTTTGATGTGAAGCTTTATGCTGGTGGAACTGGTTTTCTTCTTTAGCTATAACAATCTCGCACAGAATTCCCTTTTCTGCTTAGACAAAATATGAGAACGTTAAAAATTGCAGTGGATACTTAAGCGATAAGGGTCAAGAGATTACAACAAACATGAATGAATATTTTTTGTAGTCATCTTTGGTTATCTAAATTTAGAATTAACAGAAATGTCTCATATATGATTATACTTTTATAGTAATACAGTATATGTCTTACATTGAATTGTTTAGACTTGAAAACATATAATACAATAATGATATTTTATTAGCAGAAGACGTTGTATATGTGAGTTTCATAGATTTATAACTTTATATACCTCTTTATACTTTTAAATTTTTGAAACTAAAACGAATGTAAAATTTCATGTCGAAAAGCAATAACAGTACGCAAATAATATTCGTATATTGAGGGAAGTCTCTGCAAGATAGCCCATTAAGTGTCTCATTCTGAGTCCATGTTGATCATGTTGTAGAATGACACATTTGAGTTTATTTCGGAGAACATGGACGAGGAAGTGGATCAAATATACGGCGTCGACTCTACAAACTCTTTTGTGTATGTATGCAATAGTAAAATTTAATCTTGTGTATCTTAAAAATGAAAAAGCGCGCTTTGTAGTTAAATAAAAAAATCTTCTTCTTCAGTGCACTGCCATGTGGCAGGTTCAAGGTACATATTTATACTCAAAGTCTGCTTTCTCGCTTCATTAGAGCACTCCTTAGATCAACAAGTTAATCCCTTCACAAAGTCTATGCCTAATCCATACCTTATAGCTTGGGAAAGTATGGCTTCTGAGGTAGTTTCCCGTTGCCTTCCTCAGTTAGATGGATTAATTACCATTTAATCCTGGGGGAAATATTTCATGGTGAGGTGGGTCCCCAAATAAACAAATATAAAATGAAAATAGCGTTAATTGAAATTAGTGTCAACCATGGTGATACCTCTCTCTTTTATCGTCAAATGGTTAAACCGCTAAGAATTTAATTAGAAATTATCCATATTACCCGTCCAGCTACTGTCCAAGGTTTTACTATCCGAAAGGCTCGCTTGGCCATAGAATTGACGATCTCAGAAATCTACCGTTTAAAAGCTCAGTTACCTGACGCTCTATAAAATAAGCTATTTATAATTAGGTCTTCATAATGCCAGTGTTTTGATATTCATTGCTCATCGTCTCTATTTTGATATTACTGCGGACACACGATCTCTGCAATTGTACGCAGTCAGTTGTGTCTTCTATACTGTGAGTTTGAAACAACATGTTAGCATTTCACTACAGTTATATTGCACAGCTCATTAAGTCAGAAGAATGAAATTCTAAAATATTATACAGTCTATAATTATTTATAACTTGCGAAATTACACGAAGCACGTACCGAAAGTACACTTTGAGTATGTTTCGTCGGTTAGATAATTTATTGCTTATGTTTTACAGCGACATAGTGCCCTATTGGCTCTGTGTTCCCAATGAATATTAACATTACTAAATGTTGACGTCACTGACATCATCTCTATGAGCAAACGGACTTTAAACATTTATTATTATTATTATTATTATTATTATTATTATTATTATGAATTAATATATGCGATTATTGAAAATAATCATATCATTATTATTGTAATAATCTTCGATGATACTTTATATGGATATGTGAGAAATAAGTGTTTAAATTACTATGATTTTATGTTATCATCGTTTAAAATCCAGTCTTATTATTATTATTATTATTATTATTACTGTTATTATTGCTACTACTACTAATTTCCAATTAAATGGTTTCTATATTTTTCAGCTACTATTCCGCGACTGACGGCGATCCAACAGAACGTCATATCAAAAGGTAAGATATAAGATATTACAAAAGTGCTTTCCAATAAGTCTGATCAATAGCCTACATAGGCCTAACTCATAGCATAGCCTTTCAAGCTAGTTACATCTGTCGAAAGGGTATCAATGACAGACCATCATAGCATATGAATCCTGTGTCACATGAATCGCACTAGTAACCCTAACCAATTATGCTATTGACTTCATGATTTCTAATGTCTCTTTTGCTGAACTAAGCTGCTTTGTTTAAAACTGGATAATTGGAAAGTACTTGTAACTAAATAGATATTAAGCTTTTACTTGTACTTGACATCAAAGCTGATTCTAATATGGCACTTGTAATCCACCTAAGAACGCATAATTGGTAGTATCGTGTTCCTGTAACTCCATTTCATTTATTATCGATGCTTTATGAATCTGAAATATCGCACACTAACTTAGAAATTTTCTTCCTATTAATTTAATCGACGATATTTTACTAACTCATATTTATACATTGATATGTGAAAGTCTGGGTCTCCCTTTAACTCATGAGTCAAAATCTAAAAATAAATTTTATGATGACCCATCTGTCTCTCATAGCTGATTTAAAATCTGTTTAAAAATTAAAATACAATAAAATCTGTTTATTTTTATAAATAAAAATTATAAATTTTGTTTTGAGAATTACCCTCATATACCATTATAATCTATAATACCAAAGATGCTGAAGAGCTGCTAGATCAGATAAAGCTGGTAAAGCTGGTTAACGACAGTTTCCTCACTCGAAAGCCATGTCAGTGACGGGCGAGACCAGATGTGCCAAGTTCAAGGTACTATGACGCATACTCTGGAAGGTGCAATTACATGAATAAACACACACACATTATACTTATAAACTTAAATGAACATCCAAGATGATATTTATCACTTTTAATATCACATGTTTTTCACGATAGGCAATTAATCCAAAATTCATTTCCACTGATCCGATGAATTTACAAGATTTTACATTGGGAACCTGTGTTTATGTACTTATTTGAATCATACTCTATACATGTAATAACATACATGAAATGACCGTTATCTATTTGGCTGGAGGCCGAATCCAAGAGAGTTCCATAATTTAAATTTCATTTAAAAGTTTATGATGATATCTATCACTCCACACATATAGCTATTGAATTAAAACATCAAAATACACAATATTGCTTATTATTGCACAGTATTCAAATGCATGACATTGTATATTAGCGAATTGTTCTGTATATTGCATTAATTTACGATGCAAAGTATGATATTTTGTGAATTTTCCTGTATTGTATAGTATTGTGTTGTATTACAGAGCCACGTTGCCAGGTGGAGGAAGCTCACCACCCATCTGTCTGACCTGTACTTCACCTGACTCCTGCCGCTACATCACGTCGAGCTTCAGCAGTAAAGCCGAGTACTACTTCCTCAACTGTCGCGGCCCTGAAGTACCCACCTACGCCCTGCGCAGTACCATCGAGGGCAAGGAAAACATGAGTAGGTGGAGCTAGCAACTTATTATTACAACTATTATTATTAATATTATTTTAACTATAATAATAATAATTATTATTATAATTATAATTATTATTATTATTAACACTATTATTATTGTTATTATTAACAACGAAAATTTATGTAGCAGTATCTTAACCGAAATCGGTCTTCGAGACTATTTTATAGAAAGGTTTTAATTATAATAATACACTAAATGAAATGTAAATTAAAAAGATAAAGATAGTCCTATTGCTTGATCTAATTTGTTCTTCTTTATTTATTCGTTTAATTCGTTTAATATCCGGTAAGATATTCGTTTTTTCTCAGGCATGACAGCCCATACAATACACACACTAACAACAAAGAGTAGGCAAGCGGAAACCACAGTGATAGCGACTAACAACAGAAATGAAGTATTAGGTTAAAGACCAGCTAAGTAGCACTTAAGTACACAAACACTTTAATAGCAGATTAACATTTTTAATTTTAAAAAGCCAAGTCACAATAGAGAGTATCATGAATTAATTCATTATTATTTGTGTTTTACATTTACTTTCTATTATTTTATCTTATTTATATTATTTAAAGGAAATTTAGTTCCAGTCAATTATAGAATCAATAGATTGCCTTCACCTGGTTGAGAAGATTTATTATTATCTACATATTCTGTTAAGAATTGAACTAAGCAATAACAGAGGAACGCAACGGCAAACCACCTCAGAAGTCATAATTGTATCGAGCTATAGGCTACATAAGGTATAGATTAAACATATTTTGTGAAGGAATTAACTTGTTGAGTTATAGAATGTGAAGGCAGTCGTTGCAAGTATTCGCGTTGGTATTAATTGAACTTAAAATATACAAACATGAAGATGATGATGATGATGAAAACATACAAATATTATTTTGATTTAATTCCTAGATGTCATCATGGAGGATAATGCAGATGTTCGCGCTCTGTTGGATCAAAAAGCTTTACCGACTCGTGAATTCGTGGACTTGCCTGTCGGCGGGGGATATAGTGAGTACTTAGAGTACTATTAAATACTTCTGGTGCTATTTATGAATACTTACGGTATAAGTATTGAGTATTTATTCTAGAAACAAAAGTGGAGAAGGTAAAGGAAAGCCATCTCAAAAATCATATTTTCCACGAAGCCAGTGGCTACATTAAGGTGTGGATAAGGCACAACATTTTGTGAAGTGATCAATAGAGGAAATGTGAAAGTTAATTTTGCGTAGTAAATATATATATATATATATATATATATATATATATATATACACGTAAATATATAATATAATGTAAATATATACATGTATATATATATAACATATAACATGTATATATTATATAGTATACATGCATATATAAAGTTATATATATATATATATATATATATATATATATATGATATATATATATATATATATATATATATATATATATATATCTTCCAGGCCTTCCTGGTTACCACATGGCAGAAAACTAGAGACACGCTATTAACGATAAGATACCATGAAAATTTGGAGTTGTTTTAATTGCTTTTAATATATGTTAGAGAATTAAAGTATTGACTTGATTTTAACGAATGGGTTAATAGAGAAAATAACATTAAGCATAAGTGTTACGTATTTCTTTTAAAGGTCATATTATATTTTATTGATTGGTTTACTTTATTTTCTAAATTATTTCATAAATTTTGTGAACAGCTGCAAGAGCAGAGATCTTCTTTCCACCTGACTTTGTCGCAACGAACACCTACCCCATTCTAATCTACGCGTATGTATTATTTCCACTTTAAGCAGTACGATACGAAGTTGTATTAAATATCGATCTACGATGTTTTTTATTATACAATCTGAAATTGCAACGCTATTGATTGTAACTTAAGTGATTGTGTTTTTGAAATTCTAACACAGTTGATTGATACTAAAATTACTGACACACAAATGATTTAATCTCAATAACAACTAAAAGCTGATTTATGGAACCTAACCCTAACCGAATGAACTCATAATGATACCAAGCGATTAAATATGCAGTAAGTAAGAATTATTGGGATATAGATTATTCAGTAAAACCATGTGCCTTGCATTTATTATCATATAATTTCATTTGTAGAAAGAGAGCTAATATTGTGATTCAATTAAATTTCCAAATGTATGGCCAATGAAGCGAAAGTCTGTAAAAGAACAATATTCTGCTTGATGGATGAGCCTGATTTCATTATCTTACTTCGGGTTATCAGCCAATCCCATCATATCGCCAACCACGTTCCCACGTTCATGACAATGCTAAGATATGTTTCACAATGCATTGATATATGTATCACAATACGCTGAGATATGTATCATAATACACTGACATATGTATCACAATTCATTGACATATTTATCAAAATTATAACACTTTTGCTAATCTATAATCAATACTTAATTATAATCAATAATTAATTATAACATTATAGAAAATTTAATATTCGTATTAGTTTCTATTGATTTAGATGATCAGGTAAGGCATGAAATTTTAAATGACCGTTTCTGAGAGTTTGGGATCAATCAATTACCTGTTGAGTTGATCACAGAGTAAACTATACGACGCTTATAGGGCTGGTAAAATGGACTATTAACTATGAATGTTAATGCCTAAGGCTTAAGGATTTTAAACAAGTGGCATTAAACGTAATCAGCGATCATGAATAATCGTTCACTACAAGGTGTTCTTATTTCTTCTTCTCAATAGTAAAATAAACTATTAACCGTAAAATTCTTAAGGTAAAAGCTGGTAAAAAGCTAATTTTAACGTCAGTTTCTTCACTCGAAAGCGATGTCAGTGACGGGCGAGCCCATGATTTGAACCCCTGCTCACTGCTCCGCTATCGAATATCTTACGGGCAATGCCACTGTCTCCAGCCACGGGCGATGTCGGTAAGATATTCGATCCCGGGTCTAACGATCTAAAGACTTTAAACATGTGGTATTAAACGTAATCATCGATCATGAATGATTGTTCACCACAAGGTGTTCTTATTGTAATTCTCTGCTCATAATTCCCTGCTCATAATTCCCTGCTCATAATTCCCTGCTCATAATTCCCTGCTCTTAATTCCCTGCTCTTAATTCCCTGCTCGTAATTCCCTGTTTTTAATTCCCCGCCACTTCTTCAGCTACGCAGGTCCTGGCAGTCAGCGAGTAATGAAGACATTCCCGATGGGAAGCAACACTGCTAACTGGCTGACCTACCTCAAGAGCTCTCTCAACGTCATCGTGGTGTCCGTGGATAGTCGTGGAGCGAGTGGAAGAGGCGATAAGTTCAAGTTTGAGATGTACAGAAGGCTTGGAACGGTGGAAGTTGAAGATCAAATTGCTGCCGCCAGGTAAGAATACCATAAATCCCATGTTAATATTTTAATTACTCCCAATGATTATAATGTACTATTTATATATATACTTAATAAGTCATTAAGTCTGACTGGCATTTATTAAAGTATTTGAATTTTGATGAGCTTATTGTGAGTAGTTAAATGATTGTAGTAGCTATTTGATACACTGTCGCTTCAGAGGTCCAATGTTCAACCACGGGGATATATAAGTGATTAAGAATCACACTAGTTTCCTAGCGTAATATGTTTGCTTTAGATGTATGGTTTACGCACTACGTATATACATGTAATATTTGACCATGTGTAATTTCTATATATATATATATATATATATATATATATATATATATATATATATATATATATATATATATATATAATTGCCACTGCCTACTGGCAGGTTTGTGATATATAACTCCTGTACTCTTATCTGTCTTCTTTTTTCCTCTGCATATCCACATTCTATATTTGATATTTAAATGATCTAATATTCCTAATTTAGGCCTGTCTCTGCTTCCTTTTCCTTACATCCTTCCTTCTATGACCTCCTTTAGTAAATTACCTACACCTAGAATGTGTCATATTCAATTTTTCTCCCTATTAATTATCATATATAACTAAGGATTAAAAATTCAGTTCTTTAATTTGTTCAATCTTTGGTTGCATCCATCTTTGAAATATTTAAAGGAACTCTCTGGAAACATCTAAGGACTTGTCGTCATGCTTATTCATCTGGTAACATTCATTCACTCATTTGAATGCGTCTATTAATTTTATTGTGGCTGCTATTGAATACCCTAATATCTTTTAGATGTAACGTTAACCTTTATAGAGATGGTTAAAATCCATTCGCTCAAGTATAGCTAAAAATGATTACGAACACCTGCCTTTTTATGGTTTGCTCACAGACTATAACTTAAGTGATTATCAATTTTTTAATTAAACAATTAAGCATTTTGCATTTCAGTCATTTCGGACAGAATGCTTATGCCGACAAGGAAAAGGCTAAGGCAATATTTGGCTGGGTACGTACGATCTCTCTTTTCATATCACTTCCGGTAAATGATACCACTTTTGGCAGTGAAACGTCTTTAGCTCTGCTCATCACTCTTACAATTAAGATAGATTTACCAATTCATAAATTCCTCCAAGATTCCTCGTCAACGGAAAATCTGAACACTGTATACATTTTATTGGCATTTTGCCGTCCGTTTTGATGGAACATTAGAATGTTTGATTTTTGCTTCTGAAACTTTATTTAAACGCATAGTACAACCTGCCAACTTACTAGATTTCCGTAGACTAATTAGGTTAGTATTAGTATCGTAAAATACTGTCTTGTTAGTGTTATCGATTGGTTGTAATTGTTACTCTATAAAATACTTTGATTCAGAGCTACGGAGGTGGCACTGCCGCACATGCTATAGGAGATTCTTCAAAAACCATTACCTGCGGCATCTCAGTGGCCCCTGTGACCGCAATGACTTACTACGGTAAACAATCATTTGATTATTTTCTAATAGTTCTTTTAAATGTCATATTACGAGTAGCCAGACAGCACTTGAAATTTAGACTATAAATGATACCACAGCACTCCACTATCAATACTCCACCTCCAGTACTCCACCACCAGTACTCCACCACTAGTAATCCACCACCAGTACTCCATCACCAGTACTCCACTACCAGTACTCCGTCACCATCACTCCGCTAGCAGTACTCCAGTACCAGTACTCCAGTACCAGTACTCCACCACCAGTACTCCACCACCAGTAATCCACCACCAGTACTCCACCACTAGTAATCCATCACCAGTACTCCATCACCAGTACTCCACTACTAGTACTCCGTCACCATTACTCCGCCATCAGTACTCCAGTACCAGAACTCCACCACCAGCACCAGTAGGATAGTGCTTGGTTAAAAACTGTTTAACAATTTATCAAACTTCAAATTATGATAAATTTATCTCGTTTATTAGTAAATTAAAAACATGGCCAGAATCAATTGAATCATTGAAGAATTTTGGCAGATTCTATCCAATTTAATATCTTCATGCAGCTTTCTAGGCTAAAATCATATGATTTTGTTTTGTTTAGGCAATTTCCTAAATGATTTTTAATTGTATATATATATATATATATATATATATATATATATACACTGTGAGTCATAAAAAAACATGTGCGCAGTAATTCATCCACAACTTTGACATTTGTGAACCGATTTTGAAAATTGTTTCAGAATCATAAAGTAGAAGAAAAGTATCAATCTTAAATCTAGTTTTTGTGACAATTCCGGTATATTTTAAACAATAACAGATGATTTTACAAACATAGTCTGTCTTTGTTTAAATTTTAAAATGTTGTTTACTAAAGCAGATTAAGAGTTCACAAAAACTTGTACCTCTTAAAGGGTTGTGGCTCACATTGGTTGATTGCCGAATTTCCACCAAAAAACTGGATTCTGGGAGGGCCAGATTGCTTATTAAAGAAATTACACCGAAAAGAAGAAAATAAATAACGTAGACGAGTTGAAGCAACGCCTGGTGGACGTTTGGCAAGACATGAAGCAATCTGTCATTGATAAAGCAATAGATGAGTGGCGCAAGCGTCTCCGAGCTTGTATTCCAGCTAAAGGAGGGCACTTTGAGCATAATTAAGCTGACAGTTGACAGTAGCAGTATAATACTGCTTGTTTCGTTTTTTGTTAAGCCACGGATTTGTAAACTTTCTGTAGCGATTGATTTACTTAAACCGAATATTTTCAGTCGCGCATATTTTCAAGCACTGCTTCAACGCAAAAATAATAATTAACAGAGTCACTTAACGTTATTTTATAGCAAATGTGTTCCTGATTATATCTATGAAAAATTTAAAAAATCGGTTCACTAATACCAAAGTTATGGGCGAAAGACTGCGCACATGTTTTTCTTGACTCACAGTGTATATATATATATATATATATATATATATATATATAATATATATATATATATATATATATATATATATATATATATACGGGGTGCGCATTAAAAAAATCCTCGTAGCACAATTGCGATAGCATAGTCAATTCTTAATATTTCACCTTGAAATTGTAAGGTTCTCTTGTGGAGGAATTTAGCCACAAGCTGACCAAATTTTGTAAAAATATTTTTAAGGGAACCGGAGTTATCCAAGTTTTGCGAAAAAATTGATTTTTTTCATTTAACACGAAACGTAAAACGCCAATTAAAATCAATTCCTTTTTGAAAATGTGCTGACCCTGAAAAGGGCCGTTAGATGATGACGACTCTGATATTGTTCTACAATGTATTACACTAACACTATTCTGCCGAAACTGATTGAAGACTGCAACAAGTTAAAGTCAAATGATTTAATTTTTCAACAGGACGGCGCGCCGGCTCACACTTCACGTCTTGCGCAATACTTTCTTATACAATACAGGCCAGATTTCATAAAAATGGATGATTGGATTCCTAATTCTCCAGATTTTAATCCACCTGATTCTTTGTCTGGAGACCCATGTTGGAAAAGTATCGTGCTTTCAAGCCCAAACCCAGAAACAAAATGGAATTAAAGGCTGTTCTTCAAGAGATCTGGAAAGACCTAACACAGCAGTCCATTGACATTCAATTAATGCAATCAAATTAAGACAATTTTATCTGTAAGAAAAGACTTCTGGCCGGCATTAAAGCCCAGGGCGTTCATTTCGAGCACACATTTTAGCACAATATCAGAGTCGGCATCATCTAACGGCCTTTTTTAGGGTCAGCACATTTTCAAAAAGGAATTGATTCTAATTGACGTTTTACGTTACGTGTTAAATGAAAAAAATCAATTTTTTCGCAAAACTTGGATAACTCCGGTTCCCTTAAAAATATTTGTACAAAATTTGGTTAGCTTGTGGCTAAACTCTTTCACAAGAGAACCTTAAAATTTCAAGGCGAAATATCAATAATTGGCTAAGCTATCATAGTTGTGCTAGGAGGATATTTTTTAATGCGCATCCTGTATATATACAGGGTGAGTAAAAAAATGATAACACCTGCAAAAAGTTTGAATATCTCAGGCTATTGTTAATATTTTCAAATAAAACTTTTACCAATTACTAAAGGACTAATTTCTGATGGGTTAGCCAAATTTCAAGTTTGGTACATAGATTGGCTAGTTATGCACGTTTTAGCAGAGCAACTCCCCCATTTTTACCTAAAAATGGCGTTTGCTGCAACGGTAAGGGCAGATTGCACTTCATTGACGAGAAGGTAAAGGTGAACTCTCAGTATTACGTCAACACTTTGCTTCCGGAGCTGTTTGATGATTGTTATGCTCTTCTACCAAATGGTTTCATCTTTCAACAGAATGGTGCTCCGACTCAAGCATCTCGTCGTGCACAGGAATGGATCAGCGAGAGAAACCCGGATTTCATCGAGAAGAATGAATGGCCTCCAAACTCACCCGATCATAATCCTCTGGATTACCATATCTGGGGAACCATGTCTGTCATCTCTATCAAGAAACACCAGCCGAAGTCTAAAAACCAGACAGAACTGCAGGAGGTGGGCTTTACGGGCCATTTTTAGGTAAAAATGGAGGGGTTGCTCTGCTGAAACTTGCATAACTAGCCAATCTATGTACCAAAATGGATGAAAATTGGCCAGCCCATCCAGGAATTAGTCCTTCAGTAATTGGTAAAAGTTTCATTTTAAAATATTAACAATAGCCTGAGATATTCAAATTTTTTGCAGGTGTTCTTATTTTTTTTATCACCCTGTATATATATCTATATATATATTAGATATATAATATATATACTATTACATATATAATATAATATATATATATACTATATACAGTATATACATGTATATATATGTATATATAAAAAAAAAATATATATATATATATATATATATATATATATATATATATGTATATATATTGATAGTATTGTTTATTGATTGTTGTGTTACGTTGCAGATACCTCCTATACAGAGAGATATATGGGACTGGCTACACCTAATGACAATGAGGAAGGATATAACGTAAGTGCTACAGTTTTCTTAATTTTGTTGTCAAATAGAACTAGGAAAAAGAAAGAAAAATAAAAAAAGAAGTTAGCATTGAACTGGGCTAGTGTACCTATGCTACAGACCCGAGTTTACATTAACTTTGCAATTTTATGAGTAAGTCAAACGCAAGGTAACGTAATGGATACAAATCGGCAATTCACTACCACAGGGTGCGCGTGGAGTTTATTCTTTTCGCAATTGGTTCGCAGTTTTCAATCTGTTATTTTATTCTCCAACTGTCTTTATCGAGAATCGAAATCAGAACCTCCACAAAATATTCGGCGTAGTTTAACCGTCGTGCTGAACCGCTCAGTCTTGGATTCCAATAGTTTCCGTCTATCGTTAAAAACGGAAACTCTAGAGAAACACTCCTAACCATTTCAGACTTCCTGAGTGATTTTTAATAATAGAATTATATGTATATGAAATGAAATGATTTTGAAATCAAAGGCAGTACCGTAATACTAAATCAAATGGCCCTACTATCTTTCAATATTAACTGTAAAATATTAACTAACTTAAAGCCCTGTTACGACTACGATTCAGCTTTTTAACTGAATTACAAGATGTATCTCAAATATCACCGTAGCAAACATAGATGAGGATGTTGACCACACCCACTGGGTCGAGATCAACAGTTTTAGAATCACCTCTATTGGTCAACAATTTGCAGTACCCACACAGTATTAGTGAGGCTTATTATAGTATTAGTGAGGCTTATTATAGTATTAGTGAGGCTTATTATAGTATTAGTGAGGCTTATTATAGTAGTCTTCAAATTCCGGATCGGTTGGTATAGATCAGTTTAAATCTGGAGATTATATCATTTCTTAGTAACTGCTTTAGTCAGCTCGTGCGTCACAACGTTAGTGTTCAGGTTATAGGAGTCAAAATCCCGTAGCCTTGACAAGTTTAGTACGCGAAAGTCTAAATTACTTTAATATTTTTAACCTAACGTATCATATATTTGGCAGCAACTCGTTAATAGTAGTAGTTGCTCGCTGTTCATATATTTTCATGCGTCGTTCATCTTCAGATTAGCAGCCCTAAGGCGCCATCAGCTGATGGTCAGTCATAATTTTCAAATACTCGAATAATGGAGACATTTTACGCGAGACAAAGAGTTTTAGCAGTAAACTATTTCTGATGTTTTTTGTGCTGCCGCTGGTGCTGTTTACGTTGTTGCAGATATTTACTGTGTTGTTGCAAATTGTTATTCTCTTGTTGCTGGTATTTATTTTAAGATGTTTATTTATCTTTGCACTGCTTTTTGATTTTTGAATTTGCGCTGTTTCGGACCTTCACTGTCTCACCGTCTTGGATTTTTCTCGATAGTGCTCGATGCTGTCACAGACGACAGTAGCACTCTAATTTTTGTTATATTAGGTTATGTTTAATTGATATTTTGTTTGATGTTTATCTTTCGACTGGTTTTCTGGATTTTAGAATTTCCACCTTTTTGATCTTATTTGGGCTCACCGGCTTAGATTGGTCTCAATTGTGCTCGGTGTTAATATGGACGACACTGAAAATAGCACTCCAATCATTGTTATGTTATATTCTTCAATAGTTGTTGATGTTTACGATGCTGTTGTTGATATTAATGTGTACAGAGAACCGATGTGATGAACAAGGTAAACAACTTCAGGGACAAGCACTTCATGCTGAATCATGGCATGGCTGACGGTAAGTACCTGACATAACTTATCTTGAGCGCAATCATTACATAATTATAATCTGCTTATAATAATAACAATAATTTTGGAGTTTTAACTTCCGTTTCATCTTCCAAGACTAGCCGCCTCTAAGAAAATGTTTAGTTACTGTGATCTGTCCTTGGGGTATGAAGTTCTTCCGGTGGCCATCGATGGAGTTGACTTGATAAAAAATAATACTAATAGAAATAATACATGTTTCTAACGATAACTATTTCATTTCAGATAACGTCCACTACATGCATACAACTCAGCTTATTCAAGCATTGGCCAACGCTAATATTCTCTTCAGACAAAATGTGAGTAATAGATTCCTTCATTTCAAGCTAAGTCGTTTTTAGGTAAATCAAATTTACAGATTTATATTATTGTATATTTGAGTACAACTAATGAATATGACGAAGAAAGATTTAATGAAGTCTGCTTCGGCAATTCTTTTAAGCAGCAAGATGACCTCGCGTAGCCGGGCGGCGATTCACATGTATTGCTCGAATCGTTTTTATCAAATCCCGAAGAAGATGAAGAAGTTTTGCCTGAAAATTACATAACAGTTCCACTTAAAACTAACACGATTTAGGCGAAGACAGGGAAGCAATGGACGATAACGTAAATTCGATGAAGCACCATACGTAAAATAATTAATAATTCTGTTAATATTCTTGGGGTGTATTTTGCTGTTTTAGAAATCGACCTTCTTAACAGTTTATTTGTTAGCAATAACTTAGCAGGCGTGTCATCGTGTACAGAACATATTTGCTGATGTAAATGTTGATATGCCTATTAGCGTATTATTAAGTTTTTTGCTAAATAAGACGTTAAATAATAAATATTTATTTTATTTATTCCACTATTTCAGGCATTATAACCCATATATGAATCTTACACATACAACAATGCTACAAGAACCAGAAAGTCAAATTGGCTGTGCATACATGGAGCTCTAAGACAATTGCTTATAGAATTAGACATAGAAACCTACAATAAGCTCCGAACATCAAAATACTTAACTAGTATATTAGTATTATCCAGCAAGCACATTTCTAAACTTTCATCTGTAATTAGAAAGATTATCAAAACTAGGTAATCCGGTTTCCAGCAGCGCGATGATTAAGCTGCTGTAACGTTTATATCCAAAAAATAGTTTAATACATTTATTATAGCAAGATCGAAACTTCTCTATTGAACCAATTGCTATTGTATGTTAAATATGCTGATTAAATTGATTGATAACTTGTTGTAATAGGCTTATATCGATCAGAATCATGGCATTAGCGACTACGAACCTGCTCGTCATTTGTACAACACTATGACGGACTTCCTGTTGAACGACTGCTGGGATGGATCCACGGTCGTATCGGGCACTATATCTCACATGCTACGTCACAACACTTTTCTTACTGCCTTCCTTAGTCTCATCACTCTAATCATTCATGTATTCCTCCACTTGTGATTGCATACTTCTTTTAGTAATTAATTAATTAGCAAATATGAATTACAATTAATTTTATATATAAATAATTTAATATTACTGAATTAGTTATTTCAAGGCCAAATTAACGTATCATAATTTGAATATGTTACATTACATTATATTACGTTATGTTATATTTACTCTTGTTCAAATTGTTAGGATAATAAGAATTAAAGTGATTCATTTGTTGTTAATCAATTAAAATGATTTCTTTTCTTTGTTATTATGTTTCAAATCTTAAATGTTTCCAGTGTGACATTAAACTTAGTCTACTACAGATACTCGCCCCATGCGTTATGAAATAGACTATCGTACAGACTTTCAACTCCAATCTCATATCTTCTATATTTGGAAGAAATAACTGTAAATTTCCATACCCATGTAAAGCCATTCAAATTAGAGTCACATGCAATTTGCAGTTGTCTTTTAATTGCATTTTTAAACAATTATCTAGATAATGAAAAGGACACTTGATCTCGTTTTAATTTTTCTTTCGTCTGATGAATTATTTTACTATTATTGAATTTAATAATTATTGGTATAAATGAATTTCAATAGGTAGATTGACATTATAATCAGTACATATCATCATATGAAAGAAGTAGAGCAATGAATTCAGTCTCAGTATTTCGAATGCGCAGCATCGTCAGACTCCCCCGCATATACTGAAACCGTAATTATGAAAAATATCTAAATTTGTCTGTAATTCTCTTCTAATTCCGAATTGGTAGTAATCTATTCGTGTCTGGTGTAGAAGATGATGCACAGGCTAGACGCCAGAGTTAGTCCTATCCATGAAGTTTGTCGACCTCACCACCGGATTAATGATAATAATTGTAACTCATGCGCAATTCGTTGGCTCAGATTCTCTTCGAAACTTGTTACAAAACTTAGTTTAAACAATGATATGCTCAGAATGGTGACGACTATAAGTGCGCACTACGTTTACATGATATTAATTGTCAAACTGTTAGATATGTAAGCAGTCGAGAGCATGAAAAGTTGTCAAGTACACTTCCACTACGTCTGTGTGATTTATAATTTACAGAAGTGAAAACATTAAATCTGTCACGCTCTGCAGACGCTCCTTCATGTTTCTGCTCCGACAATATGGAACTCCCTGCCACAAGATCTTCGATCTTGTAATAGTATTGGTTCTTTCCATGGAAAGCTAAAAATCCATCTCTTCCCGGCATAGGTTTAAGGTTTGACCTGCTTGCCTTGGATATTGAACGTGCATTGTTTTGATCTCACTTTCTCTGGTGGTCTTTGTTTACTCAGTCGTCATCGTATGGTGCTTTGGCGCCTGTTTGAGCAGGCTCTCCAAGAGACGTCGCTGACATTGCCTTATGGCGAGGAACCGGACGTTATATTCCTATAGATTGATTGATTGATTGTGAAATAACGACCCTACGTTATGAATGTTGTTAGATTCCAGCGTGCAGTTTGAATCTGTTCCTCAATTGCTATCACGTTTTGTTAAATAAATTAAATATTGGTGAGTTACATTGCTGCGAGCATTAGCGTACGTGTATGTTTTTAAACAAATGCTTAAGTTTTAAAATCTTTGGATAAGAGTGCTGAGTGTCAGAGCAAAGTTTATATTGAGAAACGTATCTTGAATTTAGTTGAACACAATAGAGTGAGAGGAAGAGAGAGAGAGAGAGAGAGAGAGAGAGAGAGATAGAGGGTATATAATAAAACTTATGTCATCACTTAAACAATAAATGGGCACCTCATAAATTCGATGGCAATCTTGCAAAGTAAAGGAAGGCTGCTGCAGAGGCAAACACTCAGGCCAGCTGTATGCCTAACCGGTATTAGAGACTTAGGGGCATATCTGGGCTATTAGAATGATGCTTTAGGAAACTAAATCTACTTACGCTAGATTTATCAGAATGTAATTTGTAGCTAGAAGTAAATTATGTTAAATATAATTAATTGGCGACTAGTAAATAATATGTCGATTTGAATAATAAACTTTTTTCTCTCAAAAAGCTAACCGTTAATCTGAAAAGGTTTAATGACAATTATAAAAGCAAATGATGTCTCAAAGTTGGGATTCTCAAAATCTCGGTCACAGGTTTAAATTTACTTCTATTGCAGCAAATATTTTAATTTAAATATACAATTTAAAACTCCGGGCATCAGTTACCATTCTAGCTATTATATCTGCTATGATTCTATTGGATTATGACCAAGATTAGATGACCAAGACCAAGACTATGACCAAGATTAGAAAACTCTCGCGACTGAGCAATAACTGAAGATGGCAATGGAAAACCACCATAGAAGCCATATTATTCCCAAGCTATAGGTCATATTAATTTGTGATTAATGCTTAGATTCTTGCGAAGGCGATTTATTCGTTAGTCGATGGAGTGCTCTTTATGCAAAGTAAAATAAAAGTAGCATGAGAGTAGGAATGTGTGCCTTCAAACTGTCACTTGACGTAACACTAGAGGGAGGGAGGCAGGGAGAGAGAGAGAGAGAGAGAGAAAGAGAGAGGGATAATGATGATAGTGATGATTATGATGAAGATGATGATGATGATGATGATGATGATGATGATGATGAGGATGATGATGATGACGACGACGATGGCGATGACGATGACGATGATGATTATGATGATGAAGATGAAGATACAATTAAATACAATCCAATTGGACATATGGTCGCAAATTCGGTTACAAGTCGGCGGCGACTCTAACAATAATGAATTTTCGTGCACCTTCATGTCGGCAATTACAATTTAGAAGCAGTAAGCTAATAAAATCATAAATGATTGTATGAAACCGTATGCGTTTCTAATGGGGTAATGGAGCGGATATCGCGCTGTACATGTAGGAGTATTGAAGAAAGGCAAAAATTGAAAACGATCTCGATGTTAGCGGCATGTTTTTAATTCTAGTTTTTACAGAAGCGCTGTGCAGGGACTACTTCAAAACACAGAGATCAGAAGACAAGTGTGATTGTATGATCTGATCTATTATAGTATCTGATTATATTATCTGATGTGATTATATTATCTGATGTTATTATATTATCTGATCTGATTATATTATCTAATCTGATTATATTATCTGATTATATTATCTGATCTGATTATATTATCTGATCTGATTATATTATCTGATCTTATTATATCTGGTCTGATTATCTTATATGATCTGATTATATTATATGATCTTATTATGGTATCAGATCTGATTGTCTGATCTATTATCTGATCTTATTACATTATCTGATCTGATTATATTATCTGAACTGATTATATTATCTGAACTGATTATATTATATGATCTGATTATGGTATCAGATCTGATTGTCTGATCTATTATCTGATCTGATTACATTATCTGATCTGATTATATTATCTGATCTGATTACATTATCTAATCTAATTATATTACCTGATATGATTATATTATCTAATCATATTTTATTACAGATCTGATTTTATTATCATAAGGTCATAATTGATTTAAAGCGAGGTCTGATGCTTAGAGTTACGATAACTGCCGCACCTATATAATAAGACAATAATTAAAATTGATTTTTGCAGATTTAGTAGATCATATTGAAGTGACGCAAAGAGACCTGTATCTTGCAGTCTAAGATTTAATTAACTCATATAAGCATTTATGGCTAGCGTAGCAGCTATATTAGTGTGAGTTCAAGCTAGTTTCTCTACTTTACTACCGGTAGAGATTTTTTTTATTAGCAACTCATTCGATAAAAATATCGATACAATAACGGTGACAGCTGCGGTGAATAAACGATAATGTCATTATCGTCCTCTTCAGTTAGTGTGATACTAAATTTCTTCAATCGTCTAATATTATTAAGTCGTCAAGTCAGCCAATGTCGTTTCTTACTTAAAGTCTAATACTAAATTAATTAATTAATCTAAGTCTAATGCTAAATTCTAATGATTTTCTTTAACAGATTGTAGGCTTAATTTAATAGACTTTGTTAATTTTATAACTCTAAATGTTAATAGACTGCGTCATTACTAAATACTTGTTATTTAGTTAATAACTTATTTAATTAAGTTACATTGACTTAATTAATTTATACGAATAATAAAATAGAATATATTTTTAAGACAGAGATTCTCATGTGCTTCCAAATGATGAGAAAAAACATCATCTGTTCAGATTAGTAATACTTTTTAATGAGTGAAGTAACTTTTCGGTGTGCTTTAAAATTTGAGAATGCTACCGCAGAATATTAAGAATTTTTTGCACGAATTGAGTACCGTAGACTCTGTTAACGGAAAAACACTTTTAAGACGTCCCGATATCTTCTTTGGAATAAAAGAGGTTCCGAAAATCTGCAAACCTTGTGATTAGGATTGCTCTATTTGTACCCAAGAGCAAGATAGGAGTTTAAGTAATAATTGCAATATTTCATCAATTCCATGTCTTACTGTTAACCTCATTATGTGTTAGAGACATCATTTATCATATGTATTTTGTAATACATGATATGAGATGTATCATGCATTATATGTATTGTATGATACTTGATATGAGATATATCATGTATCACGACTATATTTTTAACAAGCATCAAACTTGTAATACATTTTGAAATCAGATGATTTTTAAAGAAAACGGGTGTAAAGTTCTTAAACGGGTGTGAGATCTTAAATGTGTGAGATCCTCTATACAAGTAGAAAGTAATTGCACATATTTTGAGGTATAATTACATGTAAGCTGTAAAGCATATTAGTTTCATCTCACTAAAGCGATATCAGTGACGGGCTAGCCCAGGATTAGAACTCATACTTACTGATCCGTGGTCGGATATCTTACCCACATCGCCACTGACTCCAGCCAGTGGCGATGTGGGTAGAAGTTATTATAATGATAAGCGTTGCACAGCTAGTTTTGATTAAGATGTTCTAATATTCAGGTGACGCTATAGCTAATGATGGAGGTTAAGGCAAATCTAAAATAAAAAATTGCTCAAGGTTTAACATAGTCTAACAAAATTTCTTCATTGCAATGAGAAATCTCTGAAAAGGCATATTCAGAAGTAGAAGAATATCTAATTTGAGTGAAATTTTGTTGGTAAATAATATAGTTCAAAAAGGCGATCACTATTCAATTGGCTCAATGAAAGTTTTTCGAATTTGTGTAAAGGAAGAGTTTGAAAGATCAGCAATATTTATAAAATGGCGCATCCTAATGAGGATCTAATGTGAGAAAGATGATTATGCGTCAAAATTATGAATGATATTTCTGAGGAATCATTCTGACAACAGGTTATGAAATACATGTTGATAGAATGGTAAGAAAACGGGATATTCTAGGATTGATTTTGATGGGTATAGGATGTTGCAGATGAACACATTGAAAGAGAATAGAGATAGCGGAGGATCTGGACCACAAATATGTCTTTTGATTTTTGTGTCCTTTCATTTCACATGACCTGTTGCTGTTGGTTTTATTTATTGGCACTGCGTGATTTGAATAAATTAATTAGCAACATTAAGTGATTTATAGTGTGGATAAACAGATATATTTGATTTTCACGAAATCACAAAGATTACAAAATGCAAAAACGAC